>CM062816.1:1453617422-1453887422 GCA_031772625.1 Pinus tabuliformis
GCTACCGAATTGGAGCCGTCAGGGGCTGAAATGAAGCCCCGTTGAATTTCATGTTGATGGACCAGCTAATTAACCAATCGTTGTGCATAAACTATAGATAACCATGTTTTCAAACAAAGTGAATGAAATTTCCCTGAATTATAGGATTATATCAATACAATTTTCATATTTTTAGCTTCCATTTGGGTGAATTTGGTAACTATGGTTTTCATATGGTAGGATATGTTCAGCCTTATTATGGACATTTTTAATTTATAACTTTGATTATCTTTTAAAAATAACATAGCCATGTAAAATAAATGGATGATAAATGTCGATACAAATCGATCCATAGAAATCATCAGAACAATTACTTCATCATACAACTCCATAAAAACTAACTAAATCATAACTTTAGGGTAAGATTTTGAAAATGGGAAACACATTTTGGTATGTAGGGATAAATGACAATATGTTTATTGAGTTACGAGCTGAGAAAAGAATTCAATATAATTTATGATACGAGGGTTAAAACATTTCTCAGCCAAGAGTTTTAAAATGTTTCATCCGAGAGTTTGGCTGGGTTAATCTTGGGCTTGTAATATCTTACATGAGAGTTAAATAAGTTTTTAGATGAGATGTTCGAGAACAAATTTTCTCAAGTGAAAATTCTTGGGCAAAAGTATTGATTATAACCACAACTCTCTATCAAGAGTTTAGATTCCATTTAAAATTATTGTTTGAGGGTTCTAAATTCTAATTAATATTCTATGCTAAAACTTGGGAAATAAACAATTTCTTGAGGGTAAACTCTTGATTGAGAGTTTCAATTCAACGTCAGATCTCTCAGCCAAGAGTTTAAATTTTATTTAAACTCTCAAATGAGAGTTAGGGAATCTAGTTAAACCTCTTGTCTTAAAGTTAAAATGATATAAATCAAAAAATAAAAATGTGGGTAGTCATTTCTGCCCTGGCCCATGAAAAATACACTAGTTTCTTCTACCCTTGCTAGCGAAAACAACAATAGTGGCTTCGATATGATAGGAGTTTGCACTATTGTGGAGTTAAGGAGATGAGTCGAGTTCTAGGTAAATGACTAGATCCATAGTTGTTATATGATAGTTCAATTTTATAGGGCCCATTATTGTATCTCTTCTTTTACGATTATTTTTTTTAGGTAGCATAGTTTGCATATGGTTTTTCCTTATGATGGTGAATGAGATCATGTTATTTTCCACCCACTAGCTTCCACTTTATAGTACATTATTTAGGTCCCTTTCCTTGGCCTCTCCTAGTTCTTCACTCAGGCCACTTTCTCTTCTTCAGGTCCTTCTTGACTTATTGAGGGAAAATGTGACTTGCCTGTCGACCATAGTAGTGATAGATAGGTTATAGAATGAGCTAGTGGGGCAGAGAAACAACTTCCTTCTTATTTGAATATGGATGTCAATTCCCAACCATGATTTATATATGCACAACCCAATTCTTATTTTAGAAAATGTAGAAATTATGATGTACATTTGCAACTTCACATGAAGCTTTAATAAAAATCATAAGACAAAAACCTACTCTACTGCTCTCCGGACATTAATTCACAATTTTGAAACAAAATCTTAGACATGTAATAGGAAATAACACACATGCAAATAGTATTTTTCCCAGGGGAAAGAAGTTATCTAAAAATCCCAATGGCTCCTTGCATTTATCGCGTGCTTTCTTGCATTAATTGGAATAACAAGAAAGTTCATAACCTATCTCTCTTCTCACTAAGGAATTCATACCCAAACTTACTCAACTTCTTCCTCTACTTGAGCTCCTATTTTCTTGCATTATTCCTTGAGAAATTAGGACCCTTGTAGCACCCCCTCCCAAGTCTACCCAAAGTAAGCATGAGAACTAGGGTAAGAATGGGGAAGATGCTACTACAATCATATTCGACCTCCTATGCCACCTTGAGGAAGTGGAATCAACAGAAAATCACATACAGTCATCCAACATCATCAACAAACCCCTCAGGAGATAAGTTAGCCACTCAAACAACTTGTCCCTGGGTCCCATTTCTATTTTGTAGCTCTTAGGCCATAGTTGCTCTCATGCTATGGGAAAGGGAGTGGCCAACAACCTAAATTCATTCTCATAGGCGTGCTTGCCAGTGACTGTGGACCAGAATTGCGAGTTATGTGCCAACGACCCTAAGATTTAAGCCACTTTTCTAGCCCAGAATCCTGGTGTCTACCCAGAAGTTGTTATAACTTCAAAAATTCATTAAAAACATAATAAAAATGTTTATAAATAAAAAATTACCCTCATGAAGCACCCCCAATCGAGACTAAAATTATGTCAAACACTTGGCATCAATGCAACCTACAAATCTAGGATATAAGACAGTGCATAAATCACTAAGACAACTTATGAAACATAACCAGAAACATCACCTCCTTCTCCATTGAGCTACTACATCATCAGTTAGGTCTTACATCGATCCACTTAATTGTTGCAAGTAAATATATAAAATAACCATGACATGAACCATTCATTCAATCATGCTTATAACCAACATAAAACCATATAAATATCATAGATATGATAGCCATTAAATGCACATATAAATAAGTGAAAAAGTAAGAGAACTTAGCTTTTATTAATCATAGGAAAATCCCATAGGTTGTTACAACCTCCAAAATCCATCAAAGACATGATCACAACACTAATAATCAAAACCAACCTCAAAATTAAGCCTGAGCATCCCCAACCAGGACTGATATTCTATCAAACACTTGGCATCAATGAAACCTATAGGTCTACGATGAAAGACAGAGCATGAATGACTGAAAGAACTTATGAAACATAACTAGAAGGATCGACACCTGCTCCATTGAATTGCTTTAACTTAAATTAGGTATTGCATCCATCCATTTAACAACTACAAGTAAATACATGAAATAACCATGAGATGAACCAATCATATAACGATGCTTACAACCAGCATAAAAACATATAAATATCATAAATATGACACCCATCAAAGCCACATATAAACAAGTGCAAAAGTGAGAGGACATAGTTTTCACTAATCATAGACAATTTCGACTAGGTTCGAGACTTCCACCTACCACCCGACTGTAGACATGGCTGAACCAAATCTCTCTTTCATCCCGACACCCCCATTCCATATTCCAAGCATGGATGTGGGATCTTAGAGAACAACCAATCCAAGAACAACCAAGGGAATCTAGAGGTTAAACCACATCCACCCTCATTAAGCCGTGATCAAACGAAAATCAGTGCTCTGATCACAATCAAGCAAAACTTGGAATTCCATCTGGAGTCCATCACCCTCCTTGAGGGATTTTTCCCCTCCTTATCTCTCAGGCTTTAGCATAATCCAAATCTCAATCACTAGCCCCTAGATTGAGATTTCTCCCTCAGGCTTTAACACGTATCCCACCAAAACCAGTGAAGGGATTCCTAGGCCTTTCAGAATCAACCTTGAGACTGCCTCCACCTCGGGCTCTAAAATCCATCTTGCAATTCCAAATATCAAAACCAAGATCAAGATCCCAACACACCATGGCATCTGGAAAAATACTAGGCTAGGCTGAAATCCACTGTCTTAACCTGACAATACCATGCCACCGAAAACAAGAGAACCATGCACCAACATGCAAAGCCATGAATGTCCAAACCAACTAGGAAACCACACATGCAAAAGGTTACCCACAAGTATTCTTGCTGAAGCTATTTGAGTTCTAATTTTCTTTCCTTTATCCTTGCTTTCTTTTCCCTCCATTTCCTTGCTTTCCATTTCATTTGCTCCAAACTAGAGTGCTCCAAGAAAACTCTAAGTGACCAAGAGAGTGAGAGAGAGAGAAAATAATGAGAGAGCTCCAAACTTGAACGGACAAAAGCCATGAATTGATCCTCATAAGCCTTTTTATTCATGAGGCCTCTGGTTTCTTCACTTTCCATTATTTTCCTTCAAATCCTCGTCACATGCAACTTAATTTTCTCATAATTTCCTCTATTTTCATAAATAAATCTGCTAAAATGCCTTTTTTCCTTTTAATTCCTTCTAATGACCTAGCCTCAGCCTTTGCCAATTTCCTTAGACAAAACACATATCCATTGATTCCCACTGGGATATATTTGCCCAACATTCAACTTGGAATAAGTGTCCATTAACCATGGTCTTATTTTTACTTTATTAACTTTTATTACATGAACTTTTCACCAGGGCAGTTACACCCCTATTATTTAATAATTTCCCCAAAATGGATTATGAAAATCGAATTTACTTGGTAAAGTGGGTGTCATAGGCCATGTCACATAAGTAAATGGTACCCAAGACATTTGTTTATGTTGAAATTATAATTTTTTCAATTTAATTAAGGCAAAATGAAATTGAGAATTTTTTGTTGTGCTTTTCAATAGAAAAATGACAATTTGGGATCCTTTCCCCCAAATTTTGACTTCTGAATCAAATTTTTCCCTGTCAATTCAATGAGATTCTAATGAAAATCTATTTTGGGTTTTGTTCATGCTTAAACTTACATGCCGACTATCCTCTAGAACTGTACCATTTGTTCCCACCTGAGTGTTTCCTTAACATCACGATTGGGTAGTTTCCATTATATATATAGTTGTCTACATTCATAAGGAATATTTAGATATTATGACCAGCATTCGGATCTAAGTTTAGTTCAGTTGTCGACAGAAATTGGGTTGCAAGTAATTTTGCAATATAATCTTACTCATGCTTTTCCATGATGGACCAATGATTTTTTTCTTTCTTTCTATGTAATGATTCAATTCAATCCCCCTTGCGAATGTCTATCAAACTCATATATAGCGCAATAACACAAATTATTATGTGAAAGTTGTCTCAAGCTGAAATTTTAGAAACAACTAAAAAATACTCAGAATCTATCAAGGGCTACAAAGACATTCATAATATATCATTCACCATTTTTGCAATAGCTTAAATTCTTTTTATCGTATGTAGGTCATGGCCACACATGACCCGGGTAAGCTGTAGAACTCCTCAATACTGTTTTCCATCTTAAGTCCACTATATCTCTGTGAAGTACATATTATATTCTGTACTTCACTAAGAGCATCAAGATACTCATGCATAGTTTCATGGTTTTATTGCAACATTTAGATTGTTTGATAATTTAACACCCAACATAACATCATGCAATTAACTTTTATCTTTTCAAATCTCAAATGTTTTACGTGCAACTAATTTTATGACTAAAATTATATGATTGATGTCAGGGTTTGTGAGTATTGTTATTGGAAGATCCTAGCCTGCATATCATTTTGATATGCACAACCTGATTCTTATTCTAGAAAATTGTCATTTATGAGAACAAAATTATTTTCATCTCTAAAAGGAGTGTTCCTTCTTGATCCACAACTAATTTTTTTATCTATTTTTTGAATCAACATGATCCTTGGTTATAGTTGCACCTATTACAAGGACACTTATCACACTACTTCCCTCATAAAATTGAGGGAAACAATGTACTTAAAAGCCTTATCTTGTCAATGTACATCATATGCACAAGCATTCAAAACAACACATATCGAAGCGCGTTGTACAAGCACGATAGACCCCATTGATGTAAAAAAAGGTAAATAATCTACTATAGTTAATAAAAATAGAAGTATGGATTCCCTTTAACGTAATGTAAACTAGGTACAATATGTTATTTATTTTAAATAAGCTTAGCTAGGTATGTATCATGGAATGAACATAATATGGTTCATTTATTGATGTAGAGACCACCAATGTTTAGGGTTAGTGCTAGTTGAGGAACTATATTTTGGGCACAATGTTTCATACTTATATATTCCACTTTCTTACATAAGCTGAAATTTAAAGCCATTGGTGCTCCTTATATAGTTTATTTTCTTAGTATGAATCTAGGGATCCATTAACAAAAAGTTGATGGATGATTTCGTGGCAAGTAGGTTTCCAAGAACATGCTCATGTAACTCTATGTGTGAATTCATAGAAACACACAAACCTTCTTATTCCTGTAGCCTTGATACTACTTAAATTCTCATTTGGGATTCCACATAGTTCTCCATGTCATTTTTGTCAAAACCATAGGTGTTAAAAGCACATGCTTATTCCTATGTTTATTAGTAAAAGAAAATAGTTCTAATAATTGTATTTTTTTATAACCCCTCAAATAACCTATGGAAATTTCTAATAAGAATTGGTGAATGGTCAATTTCAAGAAATAATGGAGGATCCTTTGAGTGCCATGAGGAAAACAATGTTGACTTCTTCCTTGTTTCCTTTAGATAGGTTTACTAAAACAAATTTGTTTTTATATTTCATATTTATTTTTTTAATTATATATATATATATATATATATATATATATATATATATATATATATTGTTTCTCTTTAACTGTAGCATACAAATTACATTCATGGCACCAATGTGTTTTATGGAAAACGTTTTGACTATATTTTAAAAGTTTTAAATAAAATTAGGGTAATTGTTTTTATATTTTCAATAAAAATAACAAGACTAACTTATTTGTCATATATAACTTATGTATCTCTCATTCTTTAAAGCATAACATGTATTATGCTAAGCTACTAAGTCTGTGATCCATGACATGGATTTTTCCATGTGTCTTTAGGCATAAGCTTGTAATACCACAATTATATTTTGAATAGTTGTCTTAGCAAGATCTTGAAGGACAAAACACTAAAGGAGGAATTCATTAGTATGAAACCAAATGTATCACATTTATATGTATTTCAATGTCCAATTTACATTCATGTTCCTAAGGAGAAGAGGATAAGTTGGAATCCTTGAGTATCAAGGATATTTTTGTTGCATATAGTGTGACTTCCAAAACTTACAATATCTACATTCAAGCAAAACAAAGGATTGTAGTGAACCAAAATGTGAATTTTGATGAGGATGCATGGTCCTTAAGATCACTTGATGCTAATGGATATTGTGTCATGCAAGGTTAGATAAATATCCTTGAGGACTTATTTGATGAAAGAAAATGTTCCAACAGTGAAATTCTTGGTGTGATGCTAGCTTGTAGTGGAGCCTTTTATGCACCTAGGAGAGCTTAGTGAGATGCCTTTCTAGGCTACAATATTATTGGCTAGGACTTGTTGATGGTAAATGCTCTAGATATGATTTCGAAGCAACTCTAGAGAAAATAAAATAAATACTCCATGGTAAATACTATAGAATATATGTTTTCATGTTGATTGATTTTAAAGAACACAAGTTGCATGCCAAAAGAAAGTTTGATAATTATCAAAAGAAAATCCAATATTAATAACTAGTCCTCTTGTATATAGGAACAATGGAATCGAACAACCCCTCCAATGACCCCTTGCAAGGCCTCTCCATTGGAGGATTAGTGTCAGGTTCCAACATGCATATTAGATGCCATTAAAAGGGATCACATGGGCATGCTATAAGTACACATTTGATTTCTAATAAACATATTCAATGCTACGCTATAAATTTAATTTTTAACGTGTGAATATTCATCTTTTTCAAGTGTTTAATGTGAAAACATATCATTGTTGATAGGTACATGGGTTGATATTGAGGTTGGTCATAACACTACTACATTTGGGTGGAAATTCCAATGGCATAATCTGATGGAATGGCTAAAATTAGAAAAAAATTGTGAGATGCTAAATGATTTTTTTTTTACCTTTTTTTATTTATAAAATCCTAACTACCATCGAAAATATGAAATAATTTATTTACCAGTCGAATATTCAAAAAATTCCCTATTTCGTTGATTATCAGAATTTTTTTAGAATCCTTCATATTGTTGAATAACTGATTGTTGTTTCTTTACCATCAGATATCCGACAATATAGCCAATATGAAAATGTGTTGTCCAATTTCCTACAAATGGTAAATAACCATCGCATAACGTTGAATTCCACCATTAATCACTTTTTGCACTGACAACGTATAATATGCAACCTCTTTTGATATGTTTGACTAATTAAAGTAAATATAACATTAATATTATAGATAAATATAATATTATTATATATATAATTACTATATATATATATATATATGTATATATGTATATATATATATATATATGTGTGTGTGTGTGTGTGTGTGTATATATATATATATATATATATATATGTGTATATATATATATATATATATATATATATATATATATATATATATATATATATAGTTGTGTGTGTGTGTGTGCTAACATCATTTAATTTTGACATAGTTGTTATATATATTAGTTGTGACTCTTTTGAAAGGTTGTAGGCTTCTTTTTTTTTGCTGAAGCAAGTGTCGATCCTTCTAATTCATTAATTCAAAAGAAAAAATACATATTGTACATAAAACCTGATCCTTTACAAGAATTCAGTAAAAAGGAATCCCTGCCAATGACCAAGACCCCCCAAGCTACTACAGTGATCACCAAACTTTTGAGAAATAAACATGGAAAGTCTACAAGAGCCCCCACCCGCACTTCCGGATAAAACATAGTTCCCAGAGCCAACATATGACCATAGACACCCTCGACTGCACAAATTCCACGAAAAAGGGAGAAAATGTGCCCAACCGGATGAAAGGATAAAGCCCACCTGACCCCACAAAACAACATGTTCGATCGCAATCGTTGATCCTGGCTACTGTATCCAACGGTCAGAAATCATATTGTGTGGCCTAACACAACAGAGAGATAGTGTGCGATTGAGGGCAGTTTCAAAGTCAACCAACCTGCCATGTGTTACAATATCTATGGAATATCTATCGAAATCGCAAAACCATAAATCGCTAATGAATCGCCCAATCACCAGAAAACCAACCATGCCGTGGTGTTCAAGCCCGAAAGTGGAAAGGGGGAAAATTCCAGCTGCCGGAAAAATGGACCACGCATACTGTTTATTCCTGCTACAGAACCAGACTCTGATATTGTGCTTGTTTGGGAAATGACCAGGAAACTTGTCTGCCAATGAACTGAGAGCCTTGTTCAACTGACTCCAGTTAAAAAGGAGACAAACTTTAGCTTGCCTTTCTACCAAGTACATACTGATAGGATAAATAAGTTATAGTCAGAGAAATTAATTCGTGCTAGTCAACCTCGCCCGATATCTAAACACTTCTTTGTCTTCTGCAGCTTGTTCTTCGTAGAGAACCTTTAAACGGTTTTGAGGTATCTCCTGCCACTTTTTCGCCATTCCGCCATTAGCATTATTCACCCCTTGGTTGGCCAGAAGGTTCGCAAGTTTATTGGCATAACGTTGAACATGGTTGAACTAACCGTTTGAAGCTCCTAGAGGTGAACGTGGATTCTTTGGTAGACCTGGATTATTTACCAGTGAGTGGAGACTTTCTCTGGCCATGTACTGCAGTTGATTATTTTCACAGAATTAATGGTAATCTCTGAGTCCGCTTCAACAATGACATTTGAGCCATGGTGCTAGATCAGAAATTCTAGACATTGTTCCAGAGTCATTAGTTCTGCCATATTATTTATGGCTCTTCCCAAATGGCAGTGGAAGATAAAGATAATATTTCCCTTATCATCTCTTAAAACTCCTCCAAAACCAGTTGTTCCCAGGTTGCCTTTTGAAGCCCCATCAATATTATATTTCAGATATCCTTTCAGTGGTGGTTTCTAGAAATCCTTCTCTGTATTCATAGTTATGTTCTTCTTGATTAGTCCTTGGGGAATAATCCCTTTCATTCCCAGTTGTCTGAGAATTCTCAGCTCAGTCTCAGAGGGGGGATTTTTAGGGAGATTGTGAACTGTGATACTAACTGTCTCCCTGAGCTGTTTTAGGATCAGATCAAATAGTCTTAGAGGAATAAAATTTTCATTCTTAAAAATTATTTTATTTATTTCTTTCCAAATATTCCAGATAATGAATCTTGGCATGAAGGCCCAGGCCAAATTAAGGAACTCATTCTCCGAATAGTTTCATCTCCACTTGTTTAGGGTATTTGTGATACTAATTTTGTCCCTATCTGTCTGTTGGAAAATGGTAGAGAAAGAATCCCACAACCAGGTGGTGTAAGAGCAGCTGTTAAGAATGTGCTCCATGGTCTCCTCCTACTCTTCACAAAGCTGGCATCTGGAAGGCCCCATAACCCCCCTTTTCCTAATGTTGTCCCAAGTTAAAATTTTCTTATGATGAACCAACCACATGAAAAGCTTGATCTTTATCCAACCTTGGTGCTTCCAGAGGTGCTTCCAAGTATTTTCTGGAACATTGGAATCAAGCTCAAGGAGAATACCTTTTATCTTGCTTAAGATTAAAGGTGCCTTTATTGTTATTGCCCCATCTCAATTGATCCTGCCCCTCTATTACTAAAATCATTCTTTGTTTCAGCAAGCTCCCCAGAGCCTCTGCTTTAATTTTAATGGGGCTATCATCTTTGCAGTCAATTTTCCTCCAGCTTCTCCACTTTCCGAAGTTCTGAGTAGGATCCCAGAAATCCTTAACTTTGTTTAACCCTTGGGAATTTTTTTCTTGCTTGAGGCTTAAAAATTCCTCTGTTAATAGCGTTCGTTGTTGCTACCATTTGTCCTCCCAAAAGAGTGTAAGGTATCCTGTTCTGATTTCCCAAAAACTATTTTTTTGAACTAGGCTTCTATTTTCCCAGGCTCTGTTCCAGATGTGAGATCCTTTTAAATTTCCAGACATCCTTATGAGGTCATTAGTGTGCAATAGCTAGCATATTTCTCTTTCCAGATCCTTGTCCACTGGGCTATAGGCTCCTGAACCCATCGCCACAAAAGCTTGGCTCCTAGCACTTTACTAAGGATCTCCTGATCAACCAAGCCTAGACCCCCATGACTCTTGGGTTTACAGATTTTATCCGAAGAAGCCAAGGCCCACTTCTTCCTTATTTCTTCCTTATCCCAGAGGAAATCTCTTTGTATATTCTTGAATTTCTCTAAAACCCATTTGGGAGCTAGGAGGGCTGATAACATAAAACTAGGATGGATTGCAAAATCGCCTTTGTCAGAACCAACCTGCTTGCCAAGTTCAAGACTCTGAAGGTCCAATTTTTGACTCTGTCCCGCATCTTATTAAGCACCGGTTGCTAGATACTCTTGTGCATAGGTCTGGCTATAAGAGGGATTCCCAAATACTTTATGGGGATGGAATCCCTTTGGAAACCAAGAATTCTTGAGATATTTCTCTGAATAACAATGTTAGTGTTTAACGAGAAGATTTTTGACATAGAGAGATTGACTTCCATACCTGTAGCCATGGTTGACTATAGGCTGAAGCTTCTTTAACTATGGGGATTCCTTGCAGCATGGTGTCATCTACAAATTGTTGGTGAGTTAGAGCTTGATCATTCTTAGGTAATTGAAGACCTTTGATTTTGCCAGTTTACTTGGCAGGCTTAATGGATCTGCCAAGTCCTTCCATCATGAGAATAAAAAGAAAGGGAGAGAGTGAGTCTCCCTACCTGAGGTCTCAAGAAGGAATGAAAATATCTGAGGGTAATCCATTCACCAAAATTGAAAATCTGATGACGTCACCAAAGCCATGACCCATCTAACTGAGTTGTGATCGAAAAGAAAAGCAGTGATAACCTTCTTGATGTAAATCCAATTCACCTTGTCATATGCTTTGGAAATATCCAATTGCATGATCAACCCCGCCTACTTTTTACTAGTAACCATGTGAACCACCTCATGTGCTTGAATAATGTTATTTAAAATTTGTCTACCCTCCACATAACCTGCATGTTCCTTTGACACTAAGTAAGGAAGGAGAGGTCTTAGTCTATTAGCAACAACCTTGTATATTATCTTGTATACTACATTACATAAACCTATGGGTCTGTACTTATCTGGAGTTTGAGTTGAATCTTGTTTGGGGATCAAGGAGATGAAGGTGGTGTTGAGGGCTTTCAAGATGGTTTTGCTACACCTGGAATCCTCCACTACATTCAAAATATCCTGTTTGACAATATGCCAACAAACTTAAAAAAAATCCACATTGAAACCATTCGAGCCTGGTGCTTTGCAATTCTGCATGTCTTTGAGAACCTCACTTACTTCCTCTTCAGTAACAGGTATATTGAGGTTAAAATTGTCCTCTCTAGACACCAACTTAGGGATATGCTTTATAATTTCCTTGATGGATTGTTCCCTATTTGGATTGTTTTCCTGAGTGATGTTTCAGAAATTCTTAACAAGCACAGCTTCAATATTCTTATGAGTGTTCTGAAGCTCCCCATTCTCATTCTTTATCGAAGAGATTCTGTTGTGTGCTCTATTAGCTATGGTGGAACTGTGGAAAAATCTTGTATTCCGCTCTCCTTCCTTGAGGCATTGAACTCTAGACTTTTGCCTCCAAAATATTTCCTCTTGTTTGCATATATTTTCCAATTCTTGATGATGTTTGTCAACTTGATCACTTTTGACTTTGTCAAAGCCATCTTGGATCAATGCCTGGTTGAGTTCCTGAATTTTGATTTCCAATGATTTTTTGTTCAAAAAAATGTTTCCAAAATCCTTCTTGTTCCATTCCTTGAGCCTGAACTTGACATGCTTTAGTCTTTTATGAAGGAGGTACGTTTGTGATCCTTGTAATTGCAGGTCTTCAGACCACCATTTTTCAATGTTACTAATGAAATCTAGGTGGGATAGCTAGATATTCTCGAATATGAAGGGCTTATTTCTAGGAGAAACCATGCCCTTGATTTTCAATTGAATCGACCATTGATTGGACCCTCCGAAGGGAAGGATTCTCGCTATTATTTCTTTATCTATAATCATCAGCTCCTCCGAAATCATGAACCTAGCTAATTTAGAGGCTACCTGTGCCTCACCTCCTCTTTTGTTGTTCCATGTAAAAAAACCATTGCTTAATTCTGAATTAACCAATTTCATATCATCTGTGAATGATTGGAATGCTAAAGATTCTTTGGCTAGCGCTATGGTTCCTCTTTTTCTTTCTGAAAGAGACTTGATCATTTTGAAATCACCTCCTAAGATCCAAGGAATCCCATCTTGTCTATTCCTAAGATCTATTAGGGAGTCAATCAATTTGAGTTTGTCATCTATTTTTTGAGGGCCATAAACATTTGTGACCAGGAAGGTTTCTGAAACCCCCACTCGTTGCATGACCACTGATAAGTAATTTCTGGATGCTTCAGCATCTATTATGCTGATTTTTTGGGGATTCCAAAGAGTTATAATACCCCCCACTGTGCTTTCAACTTTAACTTCTAGAAACTCAAATCTGTTGAGCCATTTGCTATGAATTTGTTTTATTTTCTGAATGGAATATTTGGTTTCCTAGATGAAGATCATATCTGGCATTTCTTGTTTCATTCTGTAACTTAACATTCTTTGTTTTCTTTTACTTCCTAGACCTATAATATTCTAGGATGTGAACTTCATAATTCAAGATTTGTAAAGGAGTAACTGGTTAGTTCTTTCATCTTACTTGAGTCTATCATTAACTTTCCACACTCCCTCAAGAGGTCCTTCTGCTTTTTCCTACCCCTTTTCTTTCCTGTATTTCTGGTAGCTAATCCTGGAGTTGATTTAATTGTTTTCACAACTCTGTACTCCTACTTGTCAATGGTTTTTCCTTTATCTAACCCTCTTTCCTGAGTTTTCCATAAAAACAACTATTGAATTTTGTTGCAATTTTCTTGGGGTAGTGAATCTATCCCTCCCTTGGTTCCTTGCATCAAGAACCCTTGCAGATCTAGGTGTTCCTTATCTAGAATTTCTTGAAGTTCATGGTCCTCTAGATCTGTTTCACTCTGGGTCATTTCCTGATCCATCTGTAGTTCTGTTTCACTCATCACAATTTCTTTCTTATTACCAATCTCTTGTGTTCGGTTGCAGTTTTATTCCTTTTCCTTTTCATTATGGCCATCCTCCATTGATTGATCTTCATTTTCCATTTCTTCATTCTCTTCTAGTGCTTGATACCTATTTTGACTGGCCTTTTGAACCTCAATACGAGGATGCTTTGGTCCTTTTTTGCCTCCTTTTCCTCTACTTACCACTTTCTGAAAGCTTTCTGTGTCCTTCATTGCATTTTGTTTGCTCCTATTGTCTACTCTATTAAGAGGGAAATCTCTGAACAAATGTCCATGTTCATGGCATTTACGACATCTAAACGGGATATGCTCATAGTCCATTGTTTGCACCCAATCCTCATCAAAGACTTCCAAGATGATTTCATCTGGAAGGGCTCTTGATAAATCCACTTCTACACAGATTCTTGCATAGGAAGTGTATTTGCCCCTTCTTGTGGCTTCCGAAGCTTTGACAAAATGACGTAGTTTATTGCATATGGCAGCAAGCGATTCAGTTTGCCAGTAATCAAGAGGTAGAGAATAGAGCCTTACCCAGACAGGTACCTAAGTGAAAGTCTCTTTCTCTGAAACAAAGTTCATCATCCAGGGCCACATATAGAGGCCAGCTGCTGCATAAAATTAGGGTCCTCCTTCGAATATTCTATCTTTTTCTTCGATATTTGTGAACACCATAGTGAAGAATCCCTTTGACGCAAGATGCAAATTGATGCTTCCTTTGGGTTTCCAATGGTACTTGATCCACATCTGTAAAGCCTTTTCCATGGGCCGTAGTCCCATGAATTTGCAGATTATGGTGTAAGTTCCCATATGTTCCCTGTGTGCCTACAGTGCAGGATCGTTTAGCACTACTCTAGGAGTAGTCTCCATTTGGGGTCTGCATGGTCCCTTTTGTTTATTGTCCCTTGCTCTCTGGCTTTTGTCTTCTTCCTCCTTGTCCTTAGTGCTGATATATTCCTTGGGCCTGACCCCATCTGTCTCCTTTTCATTATTATTTTTTTCCTCTTCCCGAGAACCTCTAACATTACCCAGTGGGTACTTGCCTCTGCTGGCTACAGCCTCCTTGTAGGAGGGAGTGGAGCTCCCTCCTCTACGGCCCTCCATTAGGAGCAAGCACTGAAACTCTGAGAAACCCTAGCTATGTGTTTTTCTCCCACTCCCGGTTATCGCCCTCCTCATACAAAATCTATATTCCAAAATCTTGAAAGGTTGTAGGCTTATTTTGAGGTTAATTTTTGAATAAAATCATCACTTAAAGTTTGGTAATAAAAAAAATATCACATAACATTACTCAAGCAAACAAATGATGTGTGGGGTAGACGTCAAGGGATTCTGAGAATGAAAAATGTTATTTACCTTGTTGAAATGTTACAGGGGATTAAGGCCAAGCATAATTCTAATAACATTAGCTAAAAGGAATTTTAGAGATTGTGGACACACTGAAGGCAAACATGAATATCATCCATTTGTAAGTTATTTAGTATATGTCTTTGTATTGTAAATTGTATTATATTTCTATTGTAAATGTATTTTATAATATTCTTTTGCAAGGTGTTTGAACAATGTTGTCATCTTGATGTGGACTATAAATATTATTTGATTATTTTCGTTAGGGTCGATTAAGGGGTTAGGTTGAGTTAAGGGTTAATTAATTTATGGGCTTAGGGATAAGGGGTTTTTTTTAATGGTTTATGGGTTTGGGGTTAAGGGATTAGGGGTCAAGGGTTTAAGGGATTAGGGGAATGGGGTAAAGCTGTTAGGGGGATAATTTATATTGTTTAAGGCATTAATTTGAAGCTGGAGGATTTATAGGTTAATCATGGGTTTTTATGGAGCATTATTCTTAAGTTTTTAAAGTATATTATGAAAAATATGACATTAAGAAAGAATATGAAATTACAATGATGAATGCAAAATAAGATAAATATGTTTTTTATTATGGATGTGATTTTATATCTCAGAGAGTGTCTCACTTTGAACAAAATAGTCTGTTATGTACATGTCTTGAAAAAACTAGTCTCCCCTGAATTGATGATGGTGCTATACTTCTTGTTAATGATCAGGCACCCCTTGGGCCGTCACAAGCTGGGAACACCAGGACGTCTGCCCAGTAGGGGTGCCTGTGGAATGATTTTGTGGGTTGACCCAACTTGGCAAGGGGTGCTAGCATAAAAGGAGTAAGTTTGACCCATGACTACCCATAAAAACAGTTGCCACCAAGGGGTCTCATAATGATTTTTATAAAATTGACTAAACTAATGTTTGGTTGTTAAAAGTATGTTTATCATTGATTTATTATGCAACACGGTAGTAAAAAATTATAATATTCTTTTCATTGATGAGTGAATGAAAGTGGGGCACCCATGGGGACATCACGTGTTGGGCACGCTAGTGCACCCAATTCCCATGGGGGTTTCACATCTTGGGCATGGCAGGGCTCCTAGCTGGCAGGGGTGCCCATGCGATGCGTTGATGGGTCGAAACGACTTGGCAAGGGAAGCTCACACAAAATAAGTAATATTGGCCCATGAATCATAATGAACAGACTTACCACAAGTGTGTCTCATAAATATGATTTTTTGAAAATTAAGTAAATTAATGTTTAGGTGTTAAAAGTCGGCTTCTAATTGAATATTGATCATGCAACATGGAAATAACAAATGATAATATTTTGTTTCCATTAATGAGCTAATGATTTTGTTCATTGATTTGCATAGTAGGGAAAACGTCGTACCCTAGACGCACCTGAACAAAGGTGGGTCAGCCCAACTGGGCAAAGGGCGCCCGCATAAAAGAAGTAAGCTCGATCCATGACTGGCCATGAAAAGAGTTCCCATGAACGGGTATCATAAATATTTCTAGAAAATAAACTAAGGTAATGTTAGGGCATTAAAACTTGGCCTACAATTGATTGATTATGTAACATCGTACTAATGAATTATAATATTTTATTTTTATTGTTGAGCGAATGAAGGCAGAGTGCCCGAGCGAGCATGTGGACTTTGCATACTAGGCACGCTAGGGTGCCCAATGCCTATGGGGGCATCATGTGTTGGGCATCCCAGGGCACCTACCTGGTAGGGGTGCCCCTGTGACTAGCTGTTTGGTCTACCGAACTTGGAAAAGGGTGCCCGCATTAAAGAAGTAAGGTCAGCCATGATTGTCCATGAATAGAGTTCCCACTGAGGGGTTTCATAATGATTTATATAAAATTGACTAAAGTAATGTTTGGGTTTTATTTTATTTTTTTATAATTGATTTATTATGCAACATGGTACTAACAAATTATAATATTTGTTGTCATTAATGAACAAAATAAGGCGGGGCACCCATGGGTCATCGCATGCTAGGCACGCACGGGCACCCAATGCCCATGTGGGAGTCTCTTGTTGGGCACACTAAGGAACCCAACACCCATGGGGGCATTGCTCATTGGGCACGCCAGGGCACCTCACACCCATGGGGCATTGCTTGCTGGGCATGCCAAGACACCCACCCGATAGCAGTGCCTGTGTGACGATTTGGTGGGTTACCTAGACTTGGAAAGGGTCACTTGCATAAAGAAGGTAATTTTGGCCCATTAATTCCAATGAACAAACTTCCCACAAGGGGATGTCATAAATATGACTTTTAGAAACTTAATTAAATTAATGCTTAGTTGTTAAAAAGCCGGTTTATAATTTAATATTGACCACGCATCATGGAAATAACAAACGATAATATTTTTTTTCATTGATGTTATAATGATTTGTGTTCAATTATTTTCACATGAGGGTGAAAACATGTTCCCTAGGCATGCCCGCATGAAGGAGAGGTGCTCGAGCACCGATGGGGGTGTCATATGCTAGGCACGCCAAGACATCCAATGCTCATAGGGGCATCACGTGCTATGCACGCTAGGGTGCACGTGCGACGTGTTGGTGGGTCAAACCAACTTGGCAAGGGGAAGCTCCATAAAATAAGTAATTTTGGCCCATGACTACCCACGAATAGAGCTCCCATAAAGGGGTCTCGTAATTATTTTTAGAAAATTTACTAAATTAATGTTTGGGTGTTAAAAGTTGGTTTACAATTGATTGATTATGTAACATGGTAATAACAAATTATAATATTTTATTGTCATTGATGAGCGAACAAATTATGGTATGTGATGTTTGTAATGACTTAATGCCATCCCATGATTGCTCATTAATAGAGTTCCCATAAGAGGGTCTCATAATGATTTTTTGAAAATTAAGGGAATTAATATTGAGGTGTTAAAAGTAAGTTTTAATAATTGAATATTGGTCATGCAACATGGAAATAAAAAATGATAATATTTTTTTTCATTGATGAGCTAATGCTTTTTGTTCAATGATTTGCACAGTAGGGTGAATTCTCATGCCCTGGGTGCACCTGCACGAAGTCGGGCTTCCTGGGCACCCATGGGGGCATTGTGTGCTAGGCATGATAGGGTGCCCATGCAGTGATTTTGTGGGTCTACCCGACTTCCATGGGGTGCCCAAAAAAAAGAAATAATCTTGGCCCATGACTTGAGAATGGGGCCAATGTTGAATCTTTTTCAGTTTGTGCTTGTATGAATTGAAATTTGATATTTTTATGGTATATACATGCATTGATGATATGGGAGGGTTTTTAGACTCAAATACGACTCACAGAAAGAACTCAACAATCAAAGGATAAAATTATAACATATATAAATATCAAGTGCTGGAATTATTTATTACTATTTATGAGTTGTGGGATTACTAGCGCTAATTGTCCTTCCTTCTCGTATAGCAAGTCATGAGGCTAGTTAGTCTTAATCTGATGGCAGTCTTGGTATTCTAGGAAAAGTTTTAAGGTAAGGCTCTGAGCTACGACCTACGATCTATGTCGGTATCCTCAATTCTAATAAAAATATCCAGTAGCAAGGCTCCTCAAGTAGCTAGGTGTGCTATCTTTAGGTTAACATATCATTATAGAATAGGAATATAAGGCCTTTTATTCAAGTCGGCCCAAATCCTCTCCTAGGTTTGTTCTTCTAACTTTCACATGGAATTATATCTACACATTTTCCCCTTCAATATGTCCATAAGATTCCTTTCAAACTTTCCTTATGGTGGACTGTCATTTCCCATTTGATGATAATGATATCTTCTTTCACAAGCTTGATGTTTCCTATAATCTTGTCTGTAGTAGAAGCTTCCAAGGTGCTAAGTCGAGAAGATCTATCGGAGGTGATAGAGTGATCCATTTCTTCAGTTCAGTTTAAAGTTATGTAGTTGCTCAACACTTACATATAATTTTTCCTTTTGCTACCTTTAATGATAGGTATACTCCCTTGAGATATTTGTAGCATTCTATTGCAAGTATGTCCCTATAGGGCTTTCAATAGTCCCAAAAGGATGTGAAATTAATATTCCTTCGAAGTGTCACAACTTGATGGAGTCCTTAAAATCTCAAAAATTTTGAGGATAATTGTGGTCCTTTAGGGTGACTGAGCTTTCGATCAAGTCTTCCAAATGAGCCTACAATTACTATATACAATCTGATCCTGGTACTTCTTAAAAGTATTTTCCTTGCTACTATTAGGACTAGCTCTTGCCCACAAAATATTAGTAAATTAGTGTAAATGTAACCATTAGTGTAAATTGATTATTAATTAATAAAATTAATCATTATTTATTATCACATAGATGTTGGTTTTAATTTTTTAATAATATTTTTTTTGAAATTAACAATTACATTATGAATTATATTATTAAATCAAAACAATATTATATTAATTATTATATTGTTAAATCAAAAAAATATAACTTTAATTATTATATTATTAATTTATTGTTAATAATTCCTAGCTCGTATATATGTTTTTGGCATGTAATTTCATTGCATATGGTTTTCGCATAGACTGTGAATTTTGTTGGTGGCTCTGCTCCCTTATAGATTTGATTCTTACAACAAACGTGAGGGCTTCTTGATGGATCCACTCCCCACATTTGATTCTTACGACAAAACGCAGGGTTTCTCGGTGGATTTTCTCCCTAAATTTGATTGTTGCAGTAGATCTAAGGGTTTCTCGATGGCTTCTCCCCCTACAATTGATTATGAGTACCCTTGAGGGATTATCAGTGGCTCCTCCCTACATTTGATTCTTGCAAGCCTAAGGGTTTCTCGGTCTCTCCTCCCTACATTCCATTTGGTGTTTACTTGAGTGTTTCTCGATGGCTCCTCCATACATTTGATTCTTGTAGACTAACCTAGGAAATTCTTGGTGGTTCCTCCCTACATTTGATTCAACATTCCCTTCCCTATGTAGACTCCTTCAATGATCCATAGTATCTAGAGTATTGAGGCATTAGGGTTAAGAAATGGTTGGTCCACAATCATTCTTGAACACCTGTAATTCTAGGGTATTCAAAACGTTGTCAAAATCCTAAGATTAGGAACAATTGAGACCACTTATTCCATAAATAAAAAACTTATTTTCTCAATGTATGCACTAATAAGAGAGTGGTATCATGGTTATCCATTAATTAATGTGTTCATTACTTCTTGAGTCCTTTCTTTCGTTACAGGATACGACTTATTCATCCATCTATGTATATCTTATTTATTCATGGGTGACCAGAGGTGGGTGGTGAAAGGTGGCTAACCAAGCAAGCCATTTGTGGTAACATGATACCAATAAGCTCATGTGTGGTACCTAGAAGATGATAAGTGGTATCTAGAAAAAGCTATAAGGAAAGCTAGGGTAAAGAGTCAATAGAATACCATCGATCTGGGCATCTAGATGGTGAGATCCCATTCTAAATGACATACTTAGGCATGTGAATGGAGTCTAACATCACATGGATCCATCCCAAAATATTTACTCCATGCACAATATTTCCTCTAGCTGTGAGGACCAACTTACATTTTCTCTAGGCTTCGTAAACTCCCGTGACCTATAGTCCATGTCATGTTGTTCCTTCTCTGGGTGCCTTCCCTTCTTCTCAACACCACCTTTCCTAGCCACACTGATATGCTCACCATCTACTCTAGTGAAACTATTAGTGGGGAAGAGGCCATGGCCATCGTCCTCGACATGGACAAGGTAGAGGGAGACCCCCACCACCCTAATGACCATTAAATTTCTACCATCTTTGACCATGCCATTCTAGAGAGTATTTATAGGAAATTTTTTGTTATGGAGGAAGAGGAGATGATCCATGGTTGCTCAACCCTCTACACCCTACACAAATTTCTAGACCAACAATTGAAAGAATAGGAAAAGATTAAGGACAAAGTCACTCATTGGATTCCTGAGCTCTTTGCACTTCGCAACCACTCTTCTACCTCCTTGAAGTGGCTAGCCTATAGGGACCTGGGTATTGATCACCCTCCCATGGTCCCCTCTCCAATTGGGTCTCTAGCACACTCCCCTCCCGCAATCTCCCACCACCCTTCTCATAGAGATCTCCCAGCTTTAGTCACCCCCAATTCTCCGTCTTCTTCCCCGCCTAGGCCTAGCCCTTATAGGTGTGACATTTTGGAGGAAATACTGAAGGAGGTCAGTTCATAGTAGGCTTGTGGAACTTCTCAGGCACATGATGGCCCCAACTAGTCATCTATTTGGCTTCATAGTAGCTTGCATCAACCGAAGGCACCTTGAGAATACCCAAGTTGGTTTTTTTCTCCTTTTGATCAATGGAATATGAAAGATCATTTTGTTATTGCAATTACTAATGTGATAGAATAGTTGCAGCTTGGCCTAAGTGTGCTAATTATGATATTAAGGATCTTTTTCTATGACTCAATGTGAAAATACCATTTCTCATCAGTGCATGCTCTAGGCACCCTGAGGCTTTTCCCTCCTTTATAGTTTTTGTGGTTCTATCTGTTGGAAAAGAAATGTTAGCTCTGGCTTCCCCCTTCATGGGAAGAGAATTCCTGTCTTATTTCTCTAGTTTCCTCGCTCTAAGGCAGAGACGAAACCCATGAATGTATGTATTGTAATTTTGATTCATTTAATATAATTTAGACATGGTTACAAAAAAAAATAGAGTCAATAAACTGGTGTTATATCCCTATCGTAGGCTTCTTTGGAATGTAATTATGAGTGGTTTGGTATTCTTTCTTTGCTTCATACATCTTCATTGTTCAAGCTCAACCAATAGCTTAGCTTTGGCTACATTGGATTGTATTTCTGAGTGGTTTGGATTTTTTCTTTGCTTTGTCATGTCTTCATTGTTCAAGCTCAACCAACAACTTAGCATTTTGAAGATCGTGCTATTTAGACCCTTGCAAACAAAGATATCATTTTCTTCCAAACTTTAACAATTTTGAATGCAAGTTTGCGGTTCTGGACTTGAGAACAGGGTTACATATAGAGCCCAAAACTATGATCCAATTAGCAATGGGCTTGATCTCCAAAGGTGGATTTCTTAGCTATTCAGTCTCTTGAAAATAGGCTTAAGACACATCTTCTTACTTTTGAAAAGGACTATAATTTTATTACAATGATAAGGCCTTGGATTTATGCTCAGAGCTTGGATTTTGACTTTCTCTAGAATCTCAACCTAGGAGAATTTCCTTAACACCATACGATGACACCATCTTGGCATCACATGAGGGTATGGTCTTGCTACCACACAAGGCACCACCTTGGCATCACATAATACAACATGTCATGTATGATGAGATCATCTCATGTATAATATATATTTATAACATAATACAACATCGTTCAGCTATACACTCTATTATATCGATATGATATCAACATGGCATGATTTACACATTGCAGTTCAGTATTGGCATGACATTGCACATGTGTGCAACACAATATTAGTATGACACCATGTTTGATTTAATACAACATCGTTCAACTATAGAGTCTATTATATTGTTATGATATTTGTAAGGCTTAATTTACACATTGAAGTTCAATATTGGCATGACATTGTACATGTGTGCAACATAGTAGTATGACACCATGTTTGATTTATTCATTTCAATTCATTATGAAACAAAATAGTATGGCACCATGAAGTAAAGGTATCCATGCTATCATTTCTTGAACCTTCAACCCTAGTGACAATATTGGCATGGCAGAGTTGACGATATTACAGTAATGAAAGGTCAGATGTGTCAGTAGTTTCAGTGTTTCTATGGCCAGTGTAAAGTTGTAACACCTGTCTCTATATGTGAATGTTTTTCTTCTTATGTTCCTTTTATTTCCATTGTATTGTTATTTTTATTTCTATATAATTGCACATAATGTTATAACAATGTGGCATCAATCCATTTTGATTATTAGTATGATGTGTTTATCATCAAGACACTGCTAATAAAGAAAAACATAATGCAAACATGAACATAAGAAATAGGCTCCATGCTAGGGAAAAACCCATACATAGGGTAAAACCCAAAAAATTCTATTTTTTTAGAAATTCAAGGAAGACTTCTAAGACCTTTTATCAATACAAATAAAAAAATGATAGCGAACTACCCAAACAACAATTATTCTTTCTTTAACTCCTTTTTCTGCTCTTATTTGGCTCAAAATTTAAATAGATATAGGTTCCTTCCCAAGTATGTGAGCTTGCAAAACAAATAATTAATGCCCAATTCAAACAAACATACTTTTCTTTGTTTCCTCGCCATCCTTTTCTTCTTTCTCGCTCTGATTTTTTCTCATACTTATTGAAGAGTGAAAATTTCTTATATATCTCCAATGAGGTCCAATACCTGTCCTTTATATAGTATTTTGGTAAGGTCCAAAGGCTTCTTGTGGGGCCAACTTGATGGGATGGCTGACCCATCACTTGGTAGATTCTAGATGTCAATTTTACATTTAAATATTTATTTTACATCAATTAAAGAGAACTTCATGGGGCTTCACATCATGACCTTGACTTTGACATTGTCAAAACCTTAGAGCACAAAAATGGGTGCTAAACCTAAGAAAAAGTAGGTGCATTACCTCTTCCAAAACCAAGACACAATAGTCATTGTTATATGACAAGGCTCATCAAATCTCATGAGAATAATATTGCTCTTGTGATAGGAAAGAACATATATCTTTATGAATTTGAGGAATTTCTCAACAAAACATTAGTAAGTAAGTTGTTCAATTGATGTTTTTTCCTGCTACATTTTCTAAGACATGTTAATTTTAGGATATTTCATCCATTATTGGTTGTAACTGATATCTAAAACTCTCTTTCGGTAGCCTTGTATCAACCCAACCATATTTTATTCAAAAATCAAAATGAACATCAAATCAAGGTTACATTTTATGATGCCTTTCATCATGACATCTACTTCTTGCACTATCAGCATCCTACACATCCACATCTCCAATGCATTCAATGTTAATTGTTTTCTTATTTTATCAAGGTATTCATAACTTTCCTTATGGATATATCCTATCCACTTCTTTTACATCATCAAATGTTGACTAGTTATCTTCTCTTGTTGTGACTATAGTTGAATTATTTTTCTTCACATATTGTTCATAGGAATTTCTAGTCATAGTTCCTTCATTTTGTCAACTACGTCATATTCCATATGAGGACATATTATTTTCATTTCATCTAGTCAATATGTGAAGCTTTTGTTCATGAATCTTTCCAAAGGAGGATATCATTTTTCGTTTGGTCATGCTCATGAGATAGAGCAATTACTCATGCAACCATATGCATTACAATACTTCTAACATTCTTGTTAATGAAACAGGTGATGCATTCCTTTCCTTGAATAATACATTTCTTCTCTTCTCCCTGAACTACTCCCTTAGTTTTGATGTCTCAATCAACCTTCCAAATGAATAGTTAACAGTTTAATCTTCTATGTTTTAGAGACTAAGTTTTTCATCTTCATGTGCCCCTTTCTATTACATAATGGTTTCAACTCATGTGATAATTAACTCAAATATCCATTTGAAACTTTCAATATAAATGAAAGAGAGGATTACCGAAATGATGCCCAATCCAATTGAGCTAACTCATTAAATTCAATTCTTTTATTGATATAAATTTGTTCATTAAATTCAAATATTTGAATGCTTATAGCTGAGGATGGTGGAATAAAATTACAAATTACACCTATTTGATAAACATGGTGATAAGGGGAAGGTACCATCCTCAGATAAATCCACATATGTTGTTAAGGAATTTCTTAGTGAAGTGATTAATTATCTCGATTGGTTTGATGATGATGAATTGTACATGTCTCTTGACCCAATAGTTATAATCAATAATATTGTGGTTAGAATGAATGAATAACTTGCTTCCTTGTTTGGCATTAGAAATGAAAGTAATCATATTAAGTATAGGATCAACATGTTCAACCAACATCTTCATAGAATGAATGATTTTTTTTAAACATTTATATTGTCTAATCATTTCTTTTCTTTCTTATATAACATTTTTTCGCAGAGTTCACACCAGAACCTATAGATACCACTACAGGGCAACCAAAAGAGGATCATAAGGAAACCATTCCAATAGTGTCATCTAGTGCACAAGGTAAAGAAAACTATAAGGCTATTTTTATTAATGAATAATAAAAAAAAATATCAATTTACCATTTCTTTCTTATTACAGATGATGATACACGCCTCTTGCGGTAGCCCGAAAAACTATAAGAGTACATGACCAAGCCATATATATATATATATATATATATATATATATATATATATATATATATATATATATATATATATATATATATATATATATATATATATATATATATACATAATGGTACTAGTTATATCATTACAAACATCACATACCATATTATGAAAACATATTTTTGATGATAAAAGTTTTTGAGATGAATTATTTAGTGTCTATGACTAATGAATGAATGAATGCATGTTATATGTTAATGAATAATTGTTATATGTCTATTTATGTACGTGAAGTTGTTACCATGTGTGTGATTTAATTTTGGGTTGCATTTGACTTCAAACAAATTTTTATTTCTACATTTTAAATCGTCTAAGACGATAGATGTTGAGAAAAATTAGGGTTTATTTTATAATGTTTTTTCTTGTTATATTGAAAATTATTGTGATATAATTTTAGTTCATCATCATCATTATTATTTTGTTTTCATCATCAATACAATGCCAATAAAGAAGATCACAGTGCAAAGAAGAACACTAGAAATATGATATAG
Source organism: Pinus tabuliformis (assembly GCA_031772625.1). Taxonomy (NCBI): domain Eukaryota; kingdom Viridiplantae; phylum Streptophyta; class Pinopsida; order Pinales; family Pinaceae; genus Pinus; species Pinus tabuliformis. Next base: position 1,453,643,416 of record CM062816.1, read on the forward strand.
GCCAGGGAAAAACCCCTCCATAGGGAAAAAAACCCAAAAACATCTCTTCTTACAGAAATTAAAGGAATAACTCTAAAACTATTGTTCAAGACAACTCACCAAGTGATAGGCCAACCACCCAAACAAAAATTATTATCTCTATAACTTAGTATGTTTCTCTTCTCTAGCTTGAAATCTTAACAAAGATAACTTCCCATATCTATGAGTTTTCCAAACAAAGAATTAATGAACAAGCCAAACAAATAGACCCTCTTTCTTTCCTCGATATCCTCCACCTCTTTCTCACTTTTATTTTTCCTTAGACTTTTTGAAGATATTGAATTACTTGTGTGATTCAAAGGAGGTCCAGTACCTCTCCCTTGTTGAGAAATCTAATGCATTATGTGAGTTCGATTATTCAATTTGATTTTCGTGATATTGACATTTATTTTTGAAATTATATGTTGATTATGTTAGTGTTCCTTTAATCAAGTAAACACCAACATGATGATCACAAAGACAAGTACACAAGTTGTAAGTGCACAGTCATGGAAAAACCCCTATGAAGGAGAAACAACAGTCAACTCTTCTCTAGTAGATTAAATTAGGTTGAGACACACTTGACCCTTTGACTAAAGATAAAGACTTACTCCAACCACTAGACTAGTTTCTTCTACAATTGTCTCTGTAATCATGGTTCTCAGCTCCTTCTATTTCAACTTCAAAATTTCGAACCTCCTTCTCCAATAGTCCTGGTCCTCCTACTGTAGAAATATCAGACTTCCTATTTTAGAAATCTCACTCTTCCTTATGAAATAGTCACAAGCATTTATGTAATCATCTCTGCAACAAGGGAATTTGGCCTCCCTGTAATTATTTTGACAATTCACATTTTGGGCTTCCTCTCTATAATAATATTCTAAAATTCTCTATTGCCTCTCCATTTTTCAATCCTTTAATAATTTATCTTACTTCTTGGATGAATCATAACTTCTCTCCTTAAAATGGTGAAATAGTAGTCTATTTATACTTGTGGTTCATTGTGCATTTGAGCTCACATGAATAATTTGACTTGAACCCAATTTGTAGGATTGTAATGAAGACCAGCTTGATTATCTTATGTTTGGGGGGAATTTTTTAAGGATGAATGATAATCCTTTTGGGAGAAGGAACTGATTTGGTGGAGGAGATACTTAGACACAAATATATTATTCCTTTCTTGACCTTAAGGAGCCCAAGAAGGGTCTCTTAAAAAAATGAATTCAACTTTGACTCAACAAAAACTTGGCATCAAAATGCCCAAAAAATGTATTTAAAGGAAAACATTTAAGAAATTAGATTTTAGAGGCTCGCCCCTTAATCATTGATTTTTGTCTTCTCTATAACGACTATGCAGTCAACATAAATTTTTTTTCTTAATAAAAGGTTTCCATGTAAAACAATTGATTTTCGAGAGTCAATGATAAAAAATAAAAGAGATGAAATTATGTTCATTACCCAAGTATCAACTCCTTGGTAATATGTGGAACGAGCTATAATCCAACATGTTAGGTTCCTATACCAATAGGAGTCATAATTTTGAATGACTAAGGTTAAGCCTTGTAATATTTTACATACCTTTGCTTTCTGGAAATGTTTTCCATATTAAAAATTAAAAAATGTAAAGAGGGTATGTCCTAAAAGAAATATCAAAGGACAAAAATAATAAGAGAAGGTCAAAAAATGAAAAAATATGAACCCCAAAAACAAAAATAGACCTTGAAAGTGTGCAAGTATAAATGCCACTACTATTTACTTTTATGCATAATAATGATTGTGTGAAACTTGTTATTCATGCCACAATCCATGGTAATAAAACTCTTTAATATTTATTATATCATGCGTTTAATTTTATGTTTATAGTTAGAGAATAAAATCTGACCAAACAGTTTATTCTTGGTAGATCAGTAGATAGCCAGGGAAAATAAAAGCAACTCATCAGTTTAATCTGAGCCCTTGGATGATATAAGGTTAGAAGTATATAGTTTTTTTTTTATAAAAGAAAAGATATGATAAGGGAACTTGCTAGCCTAAATGCACCCAAATAAATGAAGAAAAAATGTTAAGGTAGGTAAATGAGTAAGTAGAAGAAAGGTTGTTGAAGTATAAAGTTGATTGGATCAAAACACATGCGTCATGCTCAAAAACATTTTTCAATATGTATGATCAATTATGGAAGGAAAAAAAAAGGTTTTCAAGTTAACATGATTAAATCCCCTCTCATTCACTTTTCCCTTTACTTACTAATTTCCTACCCCCAAGTATGTTCTATCACCTTAAATCCTTCAAGTCAAAGAGCCTCAAAGCATTTCTTTGACTTTTGGTGGGACCGGACCCTCGGCTTAATGACTTGTGGACATCGAGTGTTAGAATCCCCTTCATGAAATTCATTTCCCCCTCATTACCCTAATAAAACCCCTTTTCCTAAGGATAAACATCATTTGCCTAGGAAAAGTAAAGCAATTCCATGTTAAAACCCTTTTCATTCAGAAAACCCACACAAGTGTTTTATCCTAAGTATCAAATGTATGAGAATAAAATGTGAAAATTTTACATTATGCTAAGGGTATGCTCACTCCACTCATTTCATATTAATTTTTAAATTAATTATATAAATCCCTCAATATACCTTTTCCTGTATATTAAATAAATCCCCCAAATAAATATCCCAACCCTTAGTTTTAACATAAACTATGCCATTTACCCCATAACCCAATAAAAAAGATAAATCTCGTCTTTAAACCCCATCTGATCGATCAAATCCATGATTAAGTCTTAATTAACCCCAAACCATTGAAATTTAAAGCACTAGCCCCCCCCGAAACCAATACTCGTATCACCTGCACACTTCCCTCACCCGACTGCTGCCCGATCACTGTCCCCCTAATCCGACAGTTCACAGCCATATCAGTTGTGCCCAATGGCCAATCATTACTTTCCAATAAGGTGGTTTTCCCCTTCCCCCAACTTCTACATGTGGATCGATGGAGTAGATCGGGCGACCCGCCCTCAATACCACCTTAGCCACAAAAGCGGTGCAATGACCTGGGAAACAACCTCCTCGCTCAACCCGATAAACCATCACTGTTCACTCAACTAACCCCATGCCAAATTTAAAAATTTTCCTGTTAAAACCCGGAAACCCCTCGTTTTCATTCCTTTTTCCCCCTTTCATAGTAAAACCTATCAAAACCTTCTGACAGCACCCTGAGCCTCTAAGACATGATTTCACCATGGATTCCCTCCCGAACACCTTCCAGACTCTATCCACAATTATTACCAGTTTCAATACAGCCTCCAGTCACCTCCTCATAGACATGTGTTTTATTAATGTAGGTAACTAGCAGAAGACCAGATCTTAGATAAACAATTTTGATACTAGTCACAAAACTTGTTTACTCCAAGACTCAAAAGGAAATTTATTCAAAAGCCTATATTAAGAATAAGAAGACAATTATACACAGAACAGAGAATAAATAATCCACACAGAGACATTGACTGTCAAAACAGAGGAACCAGACAAAGTATATAGTTGGAAGACAAATAGTTAAAACATACAGAAAGTTGATCAAATATCCATTACCATATGTTGATACGTATAAAAACTAAATGATTTATTGTTGAAATACACAGTAAAAAGTTAAAATGTACAGTAAAAGTAAAAACATAGTAAAGGATATTGACTGGTCATCAAAGTAAAAGTGTATCAGATTGAAAAATCAATGTGAAGATAGATGAAAAAATAGAGCAAAAATGGTACATCTTCCATAAATATCTTGTTTAAGTCATAATTTTGCAGAAACTATTGTGGCCAATAAAAGATACATTTTGAGAAACTGGAGGAGGTTTGTGTTCCTAAAAGGTAAATCTACAATCTCACTTTTTACACAGGTATTACAAAATGTGAGATAAATGCCTATCTTCAAAGCCTAGTTTTTGGAATGCGCAAAATCCTATATTTGACATCTTTTTGCAGAGAATATTGTGAATAGTTGGAGCTGAATTGTTGTAAACTGAAAGATGTTTATCTCAATAAAATACTTTCCTACAATAACCTATTTCACTTTTTACATATCTATCTCGGATTGAGATATAAAAAGGTATCGTTGGACCCTATTTGCATAGAATTTATGGGGTAGAATGCACAAAGGAAGGAATTAGTTAATGACTTGGAAGCCTCATCATCAATTGAGAGTTTCTATCAAATTCGAATTTCTCTTATTTTTCACCCATAAATATAATGCCAAATCGATTCATTAGTTTTGAGTGTCCTTTATTTAAGTTCTATTACTGTAAAATAGTTTGAGATATTTGTAAAACTAATCTTGATTCTTTTTCAAGATATTTCAGTTTAGAATTTGTATAAATACTTCTTTATTTGAAGTATTTTAGGGTGGATTCTTAGACATTTCTATAGACTTCTTGATCAAAAGACTATGAAGCTATTGTATCACTGACTGGAACAACAAGCTGGATTGATGAATAAAGACAAGATATTTCATAGGATTCATGTGTAGAGCGAAGCGCAGACAAGTATTTTCTCACATTGTTGTTATATTTCTTAACGTTTTTCCATAATTTATATTTGAATTTGAATCCTATAACTGGAGTATTATCTTATAATTTATTTAATTACACTCTATTTTAACAATTAGGAAAATACATGTTTTCTACTGATATCTAAGTTAACGAATTCTTAATTGCTCCTTACTTTAGGTTGTTTCTTTATAATCTATAGCAAAGGATTATTAATTTCCCTTTGTTTATGATTACCCTCTGTTCCTCATTTAAGTCCCAGTATGAGAATTCTTGATTTCTCTCTCACTTTGATTCAAACCATTTCAACCATCTAGCCCAAAGACCTGCACTCTACTCTGCTAGCTTGCCCTTTGAACAATCCCTTTAGTGAGTTGCTTTAGTTCTGCTACCCTTCTGTTGACTCCATAGACCAATGGTCTAAAGACATCATTCTATCCATCTGTTTTAAAGAGTCCACCTTCCAATCTTGAATAAAAATAAAAAACCCCCAGAATGTTCATAACTTGTGTGAAATCCAAGAAAACAAAGCTAAATCATATAGAGAGAGCCCTCTCTCAGCCTAGGTTGGCTAGATCCTATGCTCCAAAGATGGTTTGTGGTTACCTCGGAGATTTCTTTCTTTAACCTTGATAAAATACTAAGTGATAACATAGTGGCGACCATACTAGGGAAGACTAACATTTTCTTCAGAAATCTTTTACAGGTTTAGATCTAATCTACGATGGTGGATAGCGATCAAGCACACAAAGGTTAAAATCATCCACCTGGCGACTCCAAATCAATTTCACAATCAAGACTCCACTGGAGGAATGAACTTGAAGGAACAATATGAAAAGATCCAGCTTTTAACTTGGATTATTATCCAAGACATTATGTTCTTTCTCATCAGTAAATTTTTTCAATGTATATTGTATTTCAGAGAAGATTTTAGACTAATTTTCAATTATTTCCCTTTGAAAATTGTAGATATAAAATCTCCTTACACATTTGATCAACATTCTTCTAAGTCATATGAAGATCATTTTACAATTGAGGAGCATCAAACAATCAAGACTAATCATAAAATCTCTATACATATTCATGTACCTTAAAAAGTTCCTGATAGATATAAGCCACTCATCTTACCTCCTACACTACATTCTTTCCCTAACAATTATTACAATTATCTCCCTAGGTTTGATGGAGAGAATGGTATCACTTCCCAAAAACATATTCAAGGTTTTGAGAATTATCTGGACTTATTTGAAATTGATAAAGATGATGTTATTATTAGGATTTTTGCTCTTTCTTTGCAAAGTAAAGTAAAGAGTTGGTTCAAGAATTTACCTATTGCAAGCATCTCAAATTTCCAACAGTTTGTCAATTTCTTCCTAGATAGATGGATAACCAAAGTCAATATTTTTGTGATCATAGAAGAATATAATCAATTAAAAAGATAGCCAGTTGAAACAATACAACAATTTTTTGACAAATTTAATCAAGTCTATTATTCAATAACATCAAATATAAGACCTCCTCCTGATTCACCTCTTTTGCATTATCCAAAAGCATTTGATCCACATATAGAATTTCAGCTAATAGAAAGAAACCCCTCAACACTAGAACATATGCAAAACATTGTAGTAGATGTAGAAGTTAATTTGAAAATTAGAAGAGAAAAGTTGAAAGTAGAAGCAGCGGAAAACAACATTGCAGAGGTAAAACTCGACAATTTGGTAAGAAAGATAGAGGAATGGATACAAAACATCACCATGAAAGATAAATTTTTTGCTCAAAATGACCATGACACGTTTATTTCACAAAAAGAAGAGGTTTGATAGCCATGAACAAATTCCTGCTAATTCCAACTACCATAGATTAGAAGATAGATTTATAGAGCAATATGTGGAGAAGCAATCTGTTGATCTAATGTGTATGTTTGATGACATTACTTCTTTTAATGTTTTGCCTAAATATGATCAGTATGATGATAATTATGTTCTTCAAATCCAAACTAACTTTACAAAGCAATCAGAAACTAGTTTGGGAAATAAAGGAATTCAGTTTCAGCAGCTTGAAAACAGTGATCATCTTATCCATATCAAATATGAAGGTGAGGAAGAAAGTGTAGAAAATTGGGAAATAAGTGAAGCTTCTTTATCACTATGTTTTGAATCATTTCAATTTTTAAAGGAAATGTGGTAGGAAAACTCTAAATAAAAGGATGAGCAGCTTGTAGAAATTTGTGAAGTCCCATTCAAACCTATGAGTAATAAGTTGGAGTAATCCTTCCAAGTTTGTCATGATCTGGTAACTGATAGGTTGGATGATGAATGCAATCAGAATTTTTCTTCATTAACTAACAATCATATTCAGGATCAAAATGATAAAGGTTTCACTAGTCAAACATTTCAATCAGAAGAAATATCATTAGAAAGCTTGTTTGAAAATATGCAGGGTGATAAAGGTGAAAGTGATATTTCAGTTTCATTGTCTAGAGGCCATCCACATCAAATGTACAATTGCTTAAATCGGTTCAAAAATAGTGTGTATATTTTGGAAGATACTTTTGTATAGTTTGTAGAGTCAACAAAGGAAATCAGGTATTTCCTTATCATCTCATTTGTTGACAAGGTTATAATTGGCTTTAGAATCTCAATTTTAACCACAAACAAGCACAAGAGGCAAAATTCACGAATGTACATGATGCTTCGATGGTTGCATTGGTTGTTTCATTTTACCTAACCAGTAGTTGGACAATTGATTAGAGTAAGTAGGTAGGATTTTAGTTTGAATAAATTCAGTTTTTCAGCAGCAAGTTTATTTCAGATCAGATTTCAATACAGCATGTGTCATATTTCAGTTTGCATAAAAGGCTATGATTTCAGTTCAATATTTTTAGTCACAAAGATTATACAATAAGGCAGAAATCACAGAAGAACAATTTACAATGTAACTTCAGTCACAATTCAAAGGCTACTAATCTTAAAGTTCTTGACATTTCGCCAGGAAATGCCATCCCCAAGTGGAGCCACTGTTAGGTTCCTATACCAATAGGAGTCATAATTTTGAATGACTAAGCTTAAGCCTTGTAATATTGTATGTAACTTTTCTTTCTGCAAATGTTTTCCATGTTAAAAATAAAAAATTGTAAAGATGGTATGTCCTAAAAGAAATATCAAAGGACAAAAAGAACAAGAGAAGGTCAAAAAATGAAAACATGTGAACCCCAAAAACAAAAAGAGACCATGAAAGTGTGCAAGTCTAAATGCCACTACTATTTACTTTTATGCATAATAATGATTGTGTGCAGCTTGTTATTCATGCCACAATCCATTTTAATCAAACTGTTTAATCTTGATTATATCATTCTTTGAATTTTATGTTTATAGTTAGAGAATAAAATATGACCAACCAATTTAATCTTGGTAGATCTGTAGATATGCAAAGAAAATAAAAGGAGCTCATCAGCTTAATCTAAGCCCTTGGATGATACAAGGTTAGAAGTAGATAGTTTGTTTTACAAAGGAAAAGATAGAATAAGGGTTTTCTAGCCTAAATGCACCCAAATAAATGAAGAAAAAATGTTAAGGTAGGTAAATGAGCAAGTAGAAGAAAGGTTGTGGAAGTATAAAGTTGATTGGATCAAAACACATGCATCGTGCTTAGACACATTTTTCAATATGTATGATCAATTATGGAAGGAAAAACAAAGGTTTGGAAGTTAACATGATTAAATCCCCTCTCACTCACTTTTGCCTTTACTTACTAATTTCCTACTTTTGGCTACTTGGGGCCTGACCCAGGTTCAACAGTGAGTTTAGCCAAGCAAATCCCAGTACTACTGGCCCTTTCAACAATAGTCTGCGGTGCGCAGACTGAGGTATCACTCGAGGTAGTATGGGAGGGTGCTAGAACCATGTTTCCAAAACCTAGGGATGTCTGGATGAAGTTTAGGAAGTTCACGAACCGATCCTGCACGCTTGCGCTGCTCCACGCAATTGTATGTCCTTCGCGACTTGTGCAACTGCTTCCACGTAGCTCTATAATGGGTGCGAAGAGATGCTATCTAGATCCTTTATCATTACTATGCCTTTATTATAGATCTTTAATTATTTATGTGGGCCCAATATTCTTATTAATCATTCAACATTTATAACCAGTGTGCGCAATCATAAACTGTAAAGAGATGCATAAATCTCACAGAAACAATAACACATAGGATCCGAGAATCAACTTATCTTTTATTAATCTTCTGTTCTAGTACAATCCTAACTCCACCCTGTGCACTCAGCTACACTTTGCTCATGTCTGCAACACACTCTTCTGTTGTTTGTTGTATCAGTTGTGTGTGTATCTCTAATGTGTCGTTGTCAGGTGCAATTCCTTTCCTGAGTGCATATATGCCTTGCATATGTGCCAACTTTCCTTCGATCTTGGTGGTGACTGTGAATGATTCCTCGAGCCAAGGTTGGATGCATGCTTTAAGCAATTATTCTTTCTGATGTGTGGTGTCAATGTGTTCCTTTAGAGCCTGTGCCTCCCTCATCTTGACCAGTTGCTGAGTAAGGGTGACCATCCACGCGGTCCCTCGGACATTGTCACATGCCTGTTGCAACTCCCGCACCTCTGTCTCTAAATGTTGCAGTGTTGGGAATTCCTGTAGTGCCGTGAGGGTGAAGAGTGATTGATCTAATAGTCTATGCAATCCTGTATGGCATGCTCTATTGCTTCCAACCCTGATTAGATGGCATGGTTTCGTTGCTCTCTAAATTTCGGGGGTGTAGAGGGTTGTGCCTTTAGCCGCAGTTCTGTGATCTGTAAGTCAAGGTCCAGCTGGATCCTCGTTGCTTCCTCCTTTGCCTTGCAGATTCCACTGGCCAATTTGTGGATCCGTATACCTACTAGTAAGTCTGTTGTAATCTCTAGCTTGGGGACGTGTCAACATGCTTCCTTGATGATTTTCTCAAACTTCTAAGTCTGTGCTACTACTTCATCTCATTGGAGGCTCAATTGCTCGATGTTTATTCATTGTTCACTGAGCATCTGCATTATGCATCCTTCTCTAGCGTGGAATTCTGTTGTTACTCCATCCTGCAGCTGGTATAATATCTCTCCCAGTAGGGCAGCCAAGTTTAGGCCGAGTCCCTTGAGCTGGCCTACCATGACTTTGTCCTCCATGTTGTCCAATGTCACTGTGCCCTCTGGCAGTGCGACAGTATTAGCTTTTTTGACCCACAACAACTACTCTATTGCTGATGTACCCTTAGCCTCATAGACAGCTACCATTCCCTACTATGGGGGCTGCAACTGAAGTTCCTAGTGTTATGCCCTAAGCACCTCCAATACATTCTGCTACTCCGTCATTGCTTCCTGGAGTGCCTCCCTGGTGACCTCGCAAACTGTGTCGCCGATGTTGTATAGGTCATCCTCAGTCAGTGTAATGGGTTCCCCATCCAATTTGGAAACCTTGGTCTTCTTCCTCGGCCTTGTCTGTTCTATACCGTGCGGCTGCTTTAGTTGTGTTGATGATGTGTATGGGTTCACGCCTTCATTATGTCATCTGTCCCTCATCCTATTTCTTTCTGCGTCGGGGTTGCCTCAGATGTTGGCACTGCTGCTGTCTTTTCTGTGGTGACCTTCTTGGCCTCATGGGAAGCCCGTACTTCTTCAGTTAGCTGTTTGTTTCACTTCTATTGTGCTAGCATCCTGGTGGCATTCTTTTGTTTTTGAATTGTCATCTCACCGTGCACCGCCAGATCTCATGGACGCCATTTCGGTGGCCATGGGTCGAGCACTGTGAAAACAACATCATCAATTGTGATGAAGGGGAGCGTGGTCAATTTCTGCTCTGGATCCTTTCGTGCCCTAATATACACATTGAGCATATCCGCTTTAATGTCTACAAAGCTTCGTAGACTGTCATATACAATGGGGGATAGGCATGGTCATTTGTTGATCCACATTCGTATGCTTGCCTCCATAAGTATCCAGAAGATCTTGATCTCACAGATGTGCGTGGCATGCCTTGTCGCCTAGGGGAGGAAACTAACTATCCTCAGGAAATTCTCCTGCAACCAACAGAATGGATAAGAGAAACCACATGTAGTGGAAGGTCTTACCCTAGTCCTAGGCCTCCCTGCAGTTCATCAAGAAGTCCTCGCAGAGGAATTGCGACCAGTTGAACCTTACGCTGTCTGCGCATTGCTTGGATACCACGATGACCGTTGTTGTTACCTCATTGCCACGAAATTTGGTCATTACTTTTCCTGCCAGCAACTGGGTAACGACTCGGACTCCTTTGTCCTGAATGCTAGTAATAACGTAATCCCTCTACATTTTCCCCAACTTATATTTCTTTTTTATGGCCTCTACAATCGCCAAGTCTCCACTTATGCCAACTATTTCCGCAGAGTCACTTCCCATATAGGGAAGTTGAGAAATCCTATGTATAAGCTCTGTCGTGATGGGAATGTGATCCTCCAGCCAAAAGTACCCATCGTGCACTAGGCAAAGCAGTTGCCTGATGACAAATATCGTGATTGGTGCCAATGAAAGTGTGGAATCCTTAGGAGTTGGAGTAGCCCGACCTTCTCCACCCCGTGTAGCCATTTTCATGGCTCCACCGCTGTAACTACCCCCTTCTTGCTTTGTTTCATCTATTGGCTAGTTTCCAAATGAGGGAACTTTTTGCTATCCGCAAGGTCCCAGTATTCAAACTTCATCGTGGGTACGCAGCCCACATCTGAACCTTCAAATAGAATTCCCTTAAGGAGGAATGAGCTTTGAGTGTGCTTTTAAGGGCATCCAGATATTTAGGTACCTTTACCCTCCCATTCTGCAGAGGGACATACTTGGGCAGCTTCGCTGCGGTGCGTACTGGCGAGATGTCTTCCTCCATTTCTTCCTCCATTTCAATCTCATCTATGAATGCCTAGAAATCCTCCTCCTCATCATCGCTCTCAATGGTAACCATATTTCCCTTCTCTTCCATGGACATCTTACTAAACCGCGGGTTGTGTAGAGACATACGGACTGGTCCTGCTCCATGTCGATCTTTTTTAGTCCTTGGCGTTTGAGACGATTTTGGGATTTTCGGCACATCCCCGATCGGTGACATAGGGCTCTGCATAGCTCTCTTGGTTGTTGACATTATAATGATCAGGGAATCTTGTGTCTCCTTTGGCAATGCTTCAAACCATGCACTTGCTCTTACAACGTCCAAATTTGTCAGGTTCATACCCACTTGATAACACAACAACTGAATTCGCAATTTTCCAAGGGTTTCTCGGTGGAGAGCCACCTGTGATTTATAGGCCCTTTTGAATTCAAATTCAACTATCCCCCACATATTCGGCTCATTAAAGCGAGAATGGTGGCAGATTGTCTCACATCAGGTTCTGACGTCGTGTCTTAATTGCCCACTGCCCGCTCCTTGTTGTCTTAAAGGGGATATCTTATCATGAACAGTGACCCCAATGGTCACTTCCCAATCTACCTGGATGACAGGTTGGCCTCCCATGCATGAGCATGACGCTTGCGATGGACTGGCTCTGCGGGAAGTCCTTCTATTGCGTTGCTTCCATATAGACTCTTTTATAGTCCCGTGCTCTCTTCCAATTACTTGGAATGCTGAGACTGTGCTTTCTATGGATAGTCAGGTGGTTACTCCACCCATGCGAGACTTCCCTACACCTTCCATCCTTATCTGTGGGTACCCCGCAATTACCCTGATGCTAGTCAGCGCTTCACGTTCTTCTTTACACGGTACGCTCCCCCGATTCCTTTGTCTAATGAAGTGCGACCCCTGCCATGGTAGCAGAGCCACAAATCCTTCTAATGCAGTAGTATGGCTACCTCCATTTGTCATACTTGGTTCCTCACCATCGATTTCCTATGTGATTTTGGTTTCCATTTTGTTGATTTCTTCGTCCAAGATCCTGCTTTCTTCCTCACCCATACTCGATCTTCTTTGAGTTCGTGAATTTTCAAGTTCCCTTGCCAAATGGCTTCCTGAATCTGCATATGTCTGACCCTGCGCGGTGGCATAATTCCTTCGTCCTAGTCCTTACGACTCATTCCAATTATGTGAGGATTCCTTCCTCCAAATAATATGGCCTCGACTCTGCTCGCCATCTTCGAAATCATTCCCGCACTCAAGTTCTTTTACATGGCCCTATAGGCCCATCGGACCACTGGCACGTGTAGGTCCCAATCCATCCATCTAGCCTGGTGAACCTTATTGAAGAGCATGTGTACCCTCGTTAATGCTTCTATGTGGAACTTTTGCGGTGCGCGACACTTGTCCAGTTGTTGCAGCTGGTTCCGTGTGTCGATCCTTAGTCTGGAATGTGCTTGCACAGCACACGTTTGCACCCATCGACACATGTGGGCACGTAGACTTCTCTGTATTGGCTACCTGAGTCTTGTTCAGAGACAGGGGCTTCCAACCCATACCCACATCCTCCTTTTACATTCACGCCACATTACCATGGTGTCTTGTTGTGTACTCCATCCCCGTATAGGGTTTGCGCACAGTATCCCTTCCAGCATAGCGTATTGCTGCTGTTCCGGTACTGGGCTTTCAACCTTATCTAGGAATTCCTCTACCACTGCCACACCATCATATTTTGGTGGTTCCCTTGCTTCTATCGTTATGCGACAAAATGATCTAATCATCATGTTGCAATTTAGTGTCATCACCTCTGCAATTGGTTCTGTGAGCGTTCTACTTCTTCATCTAAATCTGAAGTATAGGAATTGTCACGTTCCCATGAGACTCTCCCATCCACAGTCGGGTTCACCTGATCCTGGTCTTGCACCTTTATCTGGTAAATGCAATCTAGTTCATCGTCGCTGTTATCGTCATGCACAAGTTCAGTGTAGCATGCTCCTTTCGCTGGATCTAGCAGAACTATTATTCATAGAGACTTTTTCTTGAATATTGTCTTTCGTTTCTTCAGGTTGATGACTCCATTCATATCAGTGGCCTAGTTTATTCCTAGCAACGCAGGACAAGGATTGTTGTCATTAACAATCTCTATCACTCCAAAGTCCATCTGCGTGCTCACGCCTTCGATATCAACTGTTACCCCTTGCAACCTCCCCATGGGTAAAATCTTCTATTGGTTCACCATTCATAATTGAATAGGTGACCAGTGTAACATGAGCCTGCCCATGGATTCCCCTGTTTGCTTAGTTAACACATTCACATTAGACCCTAGGCCCAAGATTACCTAATCCATTTCATATTCTCCAATCTGCACCATAAACCTCATCCCCCTTCTAGTGCGCAATGTATGCTTTCCCAATTTCTGGACTATGTGCGGCTCCCTTGATCCTGTGCACCTAGTGATTAGCTCCTGTAGTCCTTTAACTGCCCTATTATCGTGCAACAGCTTCATGCATGTCTCTAAAAAGGTTGTAAGCATAGAAGGATGTATTCCTGGCTCTAGTTGATCCTTACTACCTGAAGTAGAGGCCTCTATGAAGCTCTTCTTAGCTTCCATAAACGTCTCTTTCGCGCATTCCAAGTCAAACTTAGGTTCCTTTGTAGGAGCCTTGCAAACCCATGTATCTTCCTCGGGCTGCTTCCCCTTATCTTCCCCTGTGGTCACACCACTTATGAGCATCATGTTCATGTTGGGGTCTTCTTCATGTGGTTCAAAACTCATCATTTGGATATTCTGACTCAGAGCAGGTTGTAGTACCCCTTTCTTGTGCATCTATGCGATCGACGTAGGACAATCTACCATTTCGTGATCAAACTGAGCATAGTACGAACAAGATATTCTCGTTGGGTTGGCACAATCATGAGCATAGTGCCCTGGTCCTTCGTAATTGTAACAGATTAATTGTCCACGACCCATTCCTGGCCCCATTCCCCCTCGTCCTCCACCTCGGCCCTGAAATCCCACGCGTGCCATCCCCGTGGCTGGGTCAAGGCCTCACCTTTCTATCTGCATTCTATAGGCTGAGTTCTGCTATATCATCAACTCATAGCTACGACAAGTATGCTCGTCATGGCCTGCCGACATACAGAAATTACAAAAAAGCTGTTGCGGTGTCTGTGTAAACTTCTGCAACAAATGACAATTGTCCATCATGCATTTTCCTCCTATTTGATAGATCAGGCACCATAACGTGGGTGTCATACTCGGCCCTACCTGTGCTTTTGGTCTCAATGGCATCGGCGTAGTTCACAAATACCGGACAGTGGTCCTTGGTGGGGCCCTGGCCTTTGCATTTTATGCACCACACTTCCTCTTGTGCCTCTGGCCATGGTGCCCTATCCTGCTTCAAGCTCTAAATTTCCAGGAAGAGATTCTATAGCTACACGTGGATTTGTTGAAGTCCTAGCCCCAAATCCTGTATCGTTGTTTCGTGCAACCTCATCACCATTTCCAATGCTTCGGTCTGGGTTGAAAGCTTCTACTATGACAACACCGTCCTCAGGTGTGGTGTTAAAGACGCCACAAACCACGCATGGTGCTGCACATCTGTTGGCATCATATTAGCCTTGTGAATCATACTCTTCAGCCGTTGATCTAGATCCCATGGGGTATTGCCCAGAATCATCATGATCTCTTTAAATCTGATGATTGACTGCGTCTCTGATTTTGGCCGGCTAAATTCTTTGTTCAACGCATTTTGGATCTCCGCTATTCCTACATTTGGGTGATCATTCGAGTGCTTGATATAACATGTCAATGCATGATCCTGCAGCGTGCTCACCAATGTGGCCTTCTTAATGTTGTCATGCATGACCCCTCGTGCTTCCCACACTACTCTTACTACAAACCAGAACTGATCCAGATCCTCATTTCCTACTCCTCTGAATATGGGTAGCTTGATCGCGCTCTCCTTTCTGAACTTCGGGGGTGGTGGAGGTGGACTGGGTGGAGATGGAGGTGAAAGAGGTGAAGCGGGTGGTGGCGTAAGTGGAGGTGGTAACTATGGAATGCGCTGCCTTATCACGAAGGTAAAATCAAGGCACTATTTCCTAATTCCCCGCTACCTTTGTAGATTCTTCCACTCCTCGTTGTTCCAAATGTTAATGTATTTGCATCACCCGTTTTTCACATAACAACATCATAATCTAGGTATTCAGGGATTTAATGTACCTACATCATGGTCCCTTGATAAAACATCATTTTGCTTCACTATAGCTCACAGTTGTGTCTATCGTAAACTCAGTGATAAATCCCCCTATTATCCAGTCGAGCGAATGGTCCACAGCTCGCGTGATCTTATCTTCTGATGTCTCTAGCCTATGAACTAACTTTGGAGTCCACACTATCGGTTGATCGAGCTTGTACCTTCCCTAGTTATCAGCTAAGATCGCGATCCACTCATACAGTTAAGAAGAGAAATATGTGAAGAAGATCTCATGGATTTCCATATATACGTAGCGATCTAGCCACCTTCTCTCGAATATCTGCGGAGTTTTGCTTTCTTGTGTCACGAACTTGTCAAGCTTCTTGTCCAACCACTCTTCAATTTCCTCGTTTGTAGGCTTCCAATGGCATGACATCAGAAATCCCTTAGGTAGATCCCAGTCCCAGCAACGGAACCATTTGTTGGCTACTTGGGACCTGACCCAGGTTCAGCAGGGAGTTTAGCCAAGCAAATCCCGGTACTACAGGCCCTTTCAACAACAGTTTGTGGTGTGCGGACTGAGGTCTCACTCGAGCTAGTATGGGACGGTGTTGGAACCAAGTTTCCACACCCTAGGGATGTCTGGATGAAGTATGGGAAGTTCGCGAACCAATCATGTGCACTTGTGCTACTCCGCACAACCGTATATCCTTCGTGACTTGTGCAACTGTTTCCACGTAGCTCTATAAAGGGCGCAAAGAGACGCTATCTAGATCCTCTATCATTATTGTGCCTTTATTATATATCTTAACTTAATTATTTGGGCCCAATATTCTTATTAATCTCTCAACATTTATAACCAGTGCCCAAAATCATAAACTGTAAAGAGATGCATAAATATCATAGAAACAATAACACATAATATCCCAGAATCAACTTATCTTTTATTAATATTTTGTTCTAGTACAATCCCAACTCTTCCCTGCGCACTCAGTTGCAGGGTTCTACGCACAAGGTTGCAGACTATACCAGGCCTCTGCACACTCAGCTGCAGAGCCTGTTACTACCACTACGACCCAAGACTCGGACTTACAGACTCATAGAAAATTCCTTATTCAAAAACACATAATACTTCTGAAAGCTAAAACAAAGACTCCCTTTCCACTTAGAGCATCACTCTATTTAAACAATCCCATGGTTCGCGGACCATGGGTAGGCCGAGTCATTCTATATTAATTTACATTATTTTAGGGTAGACAACCCTAGAGTCTCGTGCTTTGTGCCCACATTTTGCGGGGTCTTTACATTACATTGACCAAAAATCGGGCTTTAAGCCACCAAAACATGCTATGGGGGGATCCACTACCCAACACCTACACATAAGTATGTTCTATCACTTTAAATCCTTCAAGTCAAATAGGCTCGGAGCATTTCTCTGACTTTTGGTGGGACTGGGCCCTCGGCTTAATTACTTATGAACATCAAGTGTTAGAATCCCCTTCATGAAATTTATTTCCCCCTCATTACCCTAATAAAACCCCTTTTGCTAATGATAAACTTCATTTTCCTAGGAAAATTAAAGCAATTCCATGTGAAAACCCTTTTCGTTTGAAAAACCCACAAAAGTGTTTTATCCTAAGTATCAAATATATGAGAATAAAATGCCTAAATTTTACATTATGCTAAGGGTGTGCTCACTTCGCTCATTTCATATTAGTTTTTAACTTAATTATATAAATCCCCCGATATACCTTTTCCTATATATTAATAAATATACCAACCCTTAGTTTCAATATAAACTATACCATTTACCGCATATCCCGACAAAACAAATAAATCTCATCGTTAAACCCCGCTAGATCAATTAAATCCACGATTAAGTCTTAATTAACCCCAAATCACTGAAGTTTAAAGCAGTTGGGCCCCTTGAAACCCATGCTCTTATCACCCGTGCACTTCCCTCACCCGACTACTGCCTAATCACCATCCCCCTCAACCGATGGTTCACAGCCATATCGGTTGCGCTCGATGGGCGATCGTTACCCACCTGATAAGGCAGTTTCCCTGGCCCCCCAACTACTACGTGTCGATCAATGGAGTACATCAAGTGACCCCCCCTCAATACTGCCTTCGCCACAAAAGCAGTGTGATGGCCTGGGAAATTGCCTCCCCACTCAACCCGATAAACCATCACTGTTCACTCAACTAATCCCGCTTCAAATTTAAAAAGTTACCCGCTAAAACCTGGAAAACCCTCATTTTCATTCCTTTTGCCCCCTTTCACAGTAAAATCTATCAAACCCTTCCGACACCACCCTGAGCCTCTGAGACATGATTTCACCATGGATTCCCTCCTGAACACCTTCTTGACTCTGTCCATAGTTCTTCCCAGTTTCAGTACGGCCTCCGATCACCTCATTGTAGACTTGTGTTTTATTAACAAACTGTTGTATTTTGTAGGTAATTAGTAGAAGACTAGAGCTTGGATAAACAATTTTGATACTAGTCACAAAACTTGTTTACTCCAAGATTCGAAAAGAAATTTATTCAAAAGCCTATATTAAGAAGAAGAAGACAAGTATACACAGAATAGAGAAGAAATCATCTAGACAGAGACATTGACTGTCAAAATAGAGGAACCAGATAGAGTATACAGTTAGAAGACAAACAATTAAAACATACAGAAAGTTGATCAAATATCCATTAGCATATGCTGATACATATAAAAACTAAATGATTTACTGTTGAAATACGCAGTAAAAATTTAAAATGTACAGTAAAAGTAAAAAAATAGTAAAAGATATTGACAGGTCATCAAAGTAAAGTTCTATCAATAAAAGTGTATCTGATTGAAAAAACAAAGTGAAGATAGATGAAAAAATAGAGCAGATATGTTACATCTTCCAGAAATTTCTTGTTTAACTCATAATTTTGTAGAAACTATTGTGGCCAATCCAAGATGCATTTTCAGAAATTGGAGGAGGTTTGTGTTCCTAAAAGGCCAATCTGAGAAAATCTATATCACTCTTTACACATGTATTACAAAAAGGGAGATAAATGCATATCTTCAAAGCCTAGTTTTTGGACTATGCAAAGTCTTGTTTTTCACATCTTTTTGCAGAGAATATTGTGAACAGCTTGGGCTGAATTGTTGTAAACTAAAATAGTTTTATCTCAATAACATAATTTTCTACAATAATGTCTTTCAATTTTTACATATCTATCTCGGATTGAGATATACAAAGGTACCACTAGACCCTAATTTTGCAGAATTTCTGGGGCAAAATGCACAAAGGAAGGACTTAGTTAGTGACTTGGAAGCCTCATCATCAATTGAGAGTTGCTATCAAACTTGAATTTCTCTTCTTTGTCACCATCAATCCATAGATATAGTTCCAAATAGATTCATTAGTTTTGAGTGTCCTTTATTTAAGTTCTAGTAATGTAAAATAGTTTGAGATATCTGTAAAACCAATCTTGATATTTTTTCAAGATATTTCAGTTTAGAATTTGTATAAATACTTCTTCATTTGAAGTATTTTAGGGTGGATTCTTAGACATTTCTATAGACTTCTTGATCAAAAGACTGTGAAGCTATTGTATCACTGACTAGACCAGCGAGCTAGATTGATGAATAAACACAAGATATTTCACAAGATTCATGTGTAGAGCGAAGCGCAGACAAGTATTTTCTCACGTTGTTGTTATCTTTCTTAAATTTTCTCCATAATGTATATCTGAATCCGAATGCTATAACTGGAATGTTATCTCATAATTTGTTTAATTACACTCTGTTTTAACAGTTAGGAAAATACGTGCTTTCTACCGATATCTATGTCAAGGAATTCTTAATTTCTCATCAGTTTTGGTTGTTTCTTTATAATCTATAGAAAAGAATTCTTAATTGCCCTTTGTTTCTGATTACCCTCTGTTCCTTGTTTAAGTCCCGGTATGAGAATTATTGATTGCTCTCTCACCCTGATTCAAACCATTTCACACCTCTGGCCCAAAGGCCTACACTCTACTCTGCTAGATTTCCCTTTCAACACTTCCTTTAGTGAGTTAATCTAGTTCTGCTACCCTTATGTTGACTCCATAGCCCAATGGTCTAAAAAAATAATTCTATCCATCTGTTTTAAGTATTCCACCTTCCAATCCTGAATACAAATAAAAAACCCACAGAACATTCATAACTAGCCTGAAATCCAAGCAAACAAAGCTAAATCATATAGAGAGAGCCCTCTCTGAGCCTAGGTTGGCTAGAGCCTATGCTCCAAAGTTGGTTTGTGGTTACCTCGATGATTTCTTTCTTTAACCTTGAGAAAGTACTGAGTGATAACACAACACAACATCCATTTCAAGGCATTTGATCACATTACTTATGGAGAGGTTCCAAAATATTTATTTATTAAGCTTGTAATCAATGCTATAGAAAATATTCAGAATGAACTTGAAGATGAAACAAAATCTTTGAAATTTGTAAACCAATATAGAGATTTAGATGATGACTACATATGTCTTATAATTTATCATGTGGAGTTCCTTTTCATGAATTAATGCTTATTGGATTAACCACAATATGGAATTTCATAGATTTGACTGATTGACAATAGTGAATACATTATCATTCCATGTAAACCAAGGTAGTACCTAGTTCCACATCATTATGACATGTCAGCATACCACATAATCGCCAATTAACGCAATCATGCCACACAGTCGCCAATTTCATGTGCTTATTGGAGATAACCATTTTTAGAACATTGCTTCACATTTAATTCATGGTACCTGTTGTCACTCCTAGATATAGTCTCTGGGTTAATAGGAGATCAATGCCTAGAATATCCTAATTAGTGTTGTCAAATTTATCTTAAGGACTTGTAGCACCATAGTTTTTCATGTAATTCAAATAAGATTTATTCAAAACCATTCATAAAGCTATAATGTATGAACCAACACACACGCAAGAATGTATAGGAAATGATCCTCGATCAGTGGTGGCCGAATCAGATTGAGATCTTGTAAAAACTCAATTCTTAAGACAAAGGTAATTGTAGAAGATAGCAGAGGAGAAATCTATCATACAAAGCTTAAACCTTAGGAATTTTGTGTATTTTTATTTAGATAGAAACGAGAGAAAGGAAATGTTTATGGAATGCTAATATACATGGATCACATTTTAAAGACTTAATTTCCACATCCATATAAGTATTATCCATCAATAACTTGATCAAAATTAATTTGCATCTAATGAGAAATATATTTTCCAGCTACTTGACATGAGATATGTGAGGAATATTCAACATATAATCCAATAAGTTGGAGTCACAAAAAATATAGCATTAATTTTCTGAGAAACATACATACATCGATTTTCATAACATTTTTCTCATGAAACCAAGAAAAGTCCTTTCTAAGAGTTCTTTCCAAAAATTTTGAACCTTCTTCAAGTGTTTCTTCCCTCTTTTTATAAGGAGAGGGTGAGCTTGAGAAATAGTTACAAAATATCTTATCCGAGCTCCAGTGGTTGGATCAACTAGCTATCTCGTCATGTGAAGGTTCTGCTACACAAATCATTACAAATGATTAAATTCCTTTCTTGAAAATTCAAAAATTACAGAATAGTAGAAATAAGAAAAAATGAATGATGGTTGAGGAAAGTATCTCAATGCCATTCTTGTGATGGCCTCTAATTAGGCCACGTTTTTTCCATGGTGTTACTCTTCAGTTACTCAGCCAGTTCACCTTCCATTTTCACCTTAACTTCTTGAATTCCCCACTTTCTAAAGCTGGGAGCAATCAACTCTGGTGGCCTTAATGGTGTTCAGGAATCATAATTTCTGAATCATCCATATTTTAACTCTTTTGTGTTACACTATCAGAACCCAATATGTCATGTAATACTACCATAGTGTTATATCGGAGCTTCAACTCATCAGAACTTTATTTTTAAAAAACATTAAGAAAACATAGAGTTTTGATGTCCTTGGCCCTTCTCCGCTTTGCTCCTGATTTCTTATACACCATAGAACCATTGCCTATGACCTACCTCTTAGCATTAAGGTGCTAGGTCTATTTGTTCCTATTGGGGGGAATGTTTCCTTTGTTAAGTGCTTTGCACCCATTGATTCTTTAAACTCTTCTCGACCATGTGTCAGCCAAATATTGAAGCCCCTCTCATCAGAAGGTTTTCAAACATCAACTGTTATAGAATTTCGACATCCCTAACCTCTGATATGTCGACCTCTGATATGACATCATCACTCCACATTGAACCTCATGAGTGGTGACACATGTCATCATGATTTGTCCCCTTTGGCACCTTAAAATGCCAAAATTTCCTGCCACGTGCCCTTTTGTACCACCACGTCATGATGGTGTTAGATGCTATTGTAGTTTTATTAGAACCAATCATATGCTTCAGTGTGTCCAACTAGAGGAGAGAGAAAAGTGCCAGTCAACCTTTGGTTTTGCAATGAAATCCTTCATTAATCCTTTATCGATGTTCCCTGGTGCTTTCTAATACTATTGACACTTATGATATCACAACGTTTTAAAGGTTCTCACTTTAAGAAGTTATGATTCTGTGATACGTTGATATGTCATTCCTCCTCCAACCTCCAATATCACCTGCTCTAATGTATCAGACCTCCAATATTGCAATGCATGATATCGTATGTTATCACTCAGATTTTCCTTAGAAGTTATGGGAAGAAGGGAAGGGGTCCAAGGTAACCACAAACCAATCTTTTAAGTACATAATCTAGCCAATCCGTACTCAGAAAGGGCTCTATCTTTATAATTTAACTTTGTGTGTGATATTAGGCTAGTTATTAATGTTCAAGGTTTTTTTGTTTGAGAGTGGTGGAATTCTGAAACAAATGGGCAAACTAGGCTTCAGGCCATTGGGCTATGGAGTCAATCAGGGATAATTCATTGGATTAAGTCAAATTGTTGAGGTATGAGTCCAACAGGTAGGATAACGGAGTAAAAAAAAATCAGGGCTTAAATGGATGATGTTTCTGTTCAAAAGAAGAGGGCAATTAAGAATCCTCAAGTTAGGATTAGAAAGAAGAGGGGAAGACAGATCAACCAGCATAAGGCAATTAAGAATCCTATACCACGGACTTATTAAAGAAAACTACAGGGATAGAGGAGCAATTAAGAATTCCTTTACCGAAATAGTTTAGAAGAAAACATGTAAATGGCATACTGTTGATAGCAGAGAGCAATGAAGCTAATTCTGATATACTTTGACTATTTTACCATTTAGATTAAAGATGCATGAAACATTGAAACATGTAGAAAACACATAAATCACAAGGATGGAATACTTATTTGCTATTAGACTGCACATAAATCTGATGAAATGTCCTCAACTTTTACTCCTTTTCCAGCAAAAAATCCAAACTTGAGTACAAAGCTTTCTCTACTTGATAGTATAGAGTTATAGAAATGTTATAGAATCCCCCCAAGATACTTCAAATGGATAAGTATTTATACTAATTCTAAACAGAAATATCTTGAAAAAATATCAAGATTGATTTCACAAATATCTTCAACTGTTTTACATTAACAGAATTTAAATAAAGGACATTCAAAACTAATGAATCTATTTGGCACTATTTTTAAGGATTTATGGTGAAAAAGAAGAGAAATTTGATTTTTATATCAATTCTTAAGTGATGATGAGGCATCCCAGTCACTAATTGCATCCTTCCTTTATGCATTTTGCCCCAGAAATTCTGCAAACTTAGGGTCCGATGATACACTTGTATATCTCAATCTGAGCCAGATAATAAAGAGTGAAAGAGGTTATTTTAGATAAGAAGCTTTTTGAGATAAACCTCTCTCATTGTCCTAAAATTCAACTCCATATGTTCACAATATTCTTTGCAAAAATATGTCAAAAACAAGACTTTGCACAAACTAAAAAATAGGTTGTGAAGACATGCACTTATCTCACGTTTAGTAACACCTGTGTAAAAAGTGAGATAATTTTTTGTATATGGGCCTGTTAGGAACAAAAAACTCCTCTAGTTTCATAAAATACTTCTTGGATTGGCCAAAATAGTTTATGAAAAACTAGGACTTAAATAGGAAATTTCTGAAGAATGTACCATTTATGCTCTAATTTCATCTTTTAACCTTAAATTTCATTTAACTATTTTTCAATTTTACTTCAGATAAAATTCATTGTTGCTAGTGAGACTATTTTCATCTCTGTTTAACCCTTACTGCATCCAAGTTTACTTTTACTGTTTTACTTTTACCATTATGTTTTTCATTTGTCTTCACTTTGACATGAATCTGTATGCTCTGTAACTGTTTTCCCTGTTGTTTATCTTCGTGCTAGCTGATTTACTTATTTTGGCCTTCAATATGATATTCTTTAACCCTGATACAATTTGATTGTTCTTTACTGTTTCCTTTTACCTTCACTATATAGTTTAGGTTTTTTACTGTTTATTTCAACAGTAAATCATTTAATTTCATGTTTCCTCTACTTGTCTTTTAACTTCATGTTTTATTTTCCATCTCTATTTGAATAGATTTGGTAACAATCTCAGAGTAAACAGATCTTATGACTGGTATTGATACTGTTTATCGAAGGCTACACTCTTTTGATTTCCTGTAAAACAAAACAAACTATTAGGAAAACGTTGGGTTAATAGGGAGGGTCATTAAGGAATTTATCGAGCTTTATAGGTCTATGAAGTGAGTCCAAAATTATTTATGGAAGTAAACCATGCTTGAATTGGTTACCAAAGGCTTCAGGTGGAACAGAAGCGTTTCATAAGTTTACATAGTAGAATGGGTGAAGGGAGAGAAAACCAGGGTTCTTGGGGTTTGAACTTTAACGGGAAAACTTTTAAAATATGGCGCGAACTAAACCGTAGACAGTTTTTCACAGCAAATCCACTATTTAATTAAAAATGCAATGAAATATGTGTTTTATTCCTAATTCTTAGAGTATCAATATATCATCAATGAATACAATCACAAAATTGTCCATATAAGGACACAACACACTATTCATCAAGTACATAGAAATAGCTGGAGCATTAGTCAAACCAAAAGGAACCATAACAATCGCCTATTGCCCATACCTGTTTTAGAGAGAAGTATTGTAGATGTCCTCTTCATTGATGGATACCTAATGATATCATGATCTCAAATCAATCTTTGATAAAATCGTTGCTCCCTTCAACTAAACAAACAAGTCATCGATCCTCGGAAATGGATACCTATTCTTCATTGCCACCTTGTTCAACTTTTTGTAGTCAATGCACAATCTAAGAGTATCATCCTTGTTCTTCAAAAATAATAATGGTGCACCCTAAGGAAATATACTTAACCTAATGTAACCCTTATCATGCATCTCCTTCAACTATAACTTCAATTCCATGAACTGTGGTGTGCTCATCCTATAAGGTGCCTTTGATGTTGGTTATGCTCCTAGTACCAACTCAATAGAAAGGTCGACTTCCCTATGGGGAGACAATTTTGAAATCGCTGCTAGGAATACATCTTGAACCTACTACGAGACTCGGTACCTCTTGAGGACTTCCACATCCTCGACATCCTTACCCTTGTTAATGGAAATATGAACTACAAACAATAGACACCCTTTCTTGCAACTGTGCTTTTCCTTCATAGCAGTGACCATCCTCACCAATGTAGGCTTTTTCTTTCCCTGCACGATCCTTGCAATACCCTCCTCCCACATCTACCCAATCAATTGGACCGTAGGGTAAACATAAGACGAGAGACCACAATGATATGATTTGAACTCCTAAGTCATGTTAAGGAAGTGGCACCGATGGAAACACGCCATACATACATTCAACACTAGCATTAGGACCCTCAAGAACTAACCCAACTTTACTGCCAACTAGCCCATGGGTCCCACTAAGATTTTGGATCACTTGACCCCTAGACGCTCTCATGCTATAGGCCTACCAGCATCCAGGAGGCTCTATATGCTCCCTTGCTATAGCCATGCCAACATCTAAGGACTATTTTTCTAGTTTTGTGCCATCGTCCCCAAGATTTGAGCCACATTTTTAGGCCTAGAACCTAGGTCACTGCCCAGAATGGAATGACATCTTCAGAACAATAAAATAATAGGTAAAAAAATATGCAAAAGAAATTAGTTGAATAAGCCCTTAACCATACCCCTACTAGCCATGATAGACTTTTTATCAAACATATCCAAAATATGTAAGCTATAGGTGTAAACAATAGATTTAAGAATCTGGATCTCATACTAATCTGAGAATCGCTAAGAACCATTATTCCCTCATGTCATTTGATGCATTATCATCTATCAAGTCATAGATACATTGTCCATTCTATTGCAAGTAAAAGCATGATGAGAGTCATAGATAGTTGTTGTCATAAAATGTATACATAACCAACATAGTAACAAAAAAAATACTATAAATACATTATCCACAGAATCCACATATAAACTAGTACATTTACACATGAACACCAAGGGAATGAATTTC
The DNA here is from genome assembly GCA_031772625.1 of Pinus tabuliformis. Taxonomy (NCBI): domain Eukaryota; kingdom Viridiplantae; phylum Streptophyta; class Pinopsida; order Pinales; family Pinaceae; genus Pinus; species Pinus tabuliformis. The sequence goes on from CM062816.1 coordinate 1,453,669,563, forward strand.
TCATTAATGAATGTAGAAACCAATCGAGGATGGGAATACCATGTTCCACTCGACCATAGATTGCTTGAGCCAAATCTATCTTCAGCCAATCACCCCTGTGCCATATTCCAAGTATGAATTTGGGACTCATAACCAACCAAAAATAACCAAAAACACATGGATGCTACCGAATTTCTCCTCCTACACTATGAGTAATTTGAGTTCCTTCTAGTCTCTCAGGCTTTACCATAGTCCACATTCCAATCTACGGATCACTAGGCCCCACATTGAGACCCATGCTCCAGGCTTTACCATACATCCCATCCTAGGACTACTAGGCCCAATAGATAGCAATCCACCTCTTGGATTTACCATATATCCTTTCATTCATTGGCAAGGATTCCTAGGCCCACCGAGGCACGTAATCCTGGATTTACCACAACCCACAGTCTAGCTCAAGGGTTACTAGGCTAGTGGCTTTACCGTGATCCACATTCTCATTTAGATACCATAAGGCCATGTGTTTTTCATTTCGGAGATCCACCTCACTCCGCTTTGAATCCATTCATAAATTTGTCTCAACTGAAGTATGAGAACCCATCTCATAAAGGTCATCAGGAAATGGAAAGGTTAGGCTAAAAAACACTGTCACACTTGTAAAAACTCGTGTCATGATAGAAAATAACCACATGTAATACCATGCATGCAAAATTTAGCATGGAAAACACACATGAAAATTGATACCTGCAAGTAATACTATTGTAACTACTTGATCCTGCACTTCCTTGCTTGCTCCTTCCTTCCTCTTCACTTACCTTCCTTTCTTGATCCAATGCCCAAGTGCTCCAAGGAAACTCTAAGTTTCCAAGAGTGAGAGAGAGAGAGAGAGAGATGGAATAATGAGAGGGCTCCAAAGATGAACTGGAAAAAGTTTCACAGTTGATCCTCAGAAGCCTTTTTATTAACGAGGCCTCTATTTTCTTCATTTTGCATTATTTTCCTTCAATTTCTTCTTCACGTGCAACCTATGACCTTTCACCTCACTTTCCTCCTAATTTAGATTATTTTCATAAATAAATGTGCCAAAAATGGCAGTTTTCCTTTCCAAATCCTTAGCTATTGCCTTTTTCCAATTTCCTTAGCCATAATAAAGCAAATGAACACCACCTTAGGATGTATTATCCAACATTTGGCTTTGAATAAGTATCCCGTCAACTGTGGTTATTATTTTTAACTTTTATTACATGGAATTTTCACCAAGGTTGTTACAAAACCATCTCCCTTGCGGGACACCTTGTTAGTGTTCAATTACACATATACCTCAGCAAAACCACTGGAAAAATACATACTGCTCATGGAGCTTTATAACATTGATTGATGCAGTATTTACATTAATCACCCTACTAAACGCAAACCCACATGACAACATAACAACATGATAACATAATAACGTGACAACATGACACCCATACTTCTTATTAGAACTTTATAACATAGCTCATGCTGGTATTTACATCCATATACATATGTACATATACCAAAACATCATCAAAACATGTACAAAAACATATAGCAAAGACATGTACAAAAACACCATACCAAAAATTCCTTGCCTCAATCGAAAAACAAAGAAGGATACATAGGCCACATCTAATCCTCCATCTCCAATATAACTTCATCAAGCCCAAAGTGCTTCCACTACAATTTAACCTTCTTGATTTCTTGGTTTCGTAGCATGAGCACGTTTTTCTACAATATACACTAAGGCTATCGCTCGAATTCTCCATCTAGTTCCACCTGCAATACAAACCAATCAATCACATGATAAACATTGTTAATAGACTTCTTAAGCAATGACACATGGAAAACATCATGGAATTTCACTGTTAGAAGCATTGCAAGTCGATAGGCTACTGGCCCAATCCTCTCAATAATATTGAAGGGTCCACAAAACCATGGTGCCATCTTGGCACATGATCTAATCCGCAAGGAGCTCTTCTTTGGTCTGGTGTGCAAGTACACCTATTCCGTAACTTGGAACTACTTGAACAACCTGTTCTGATCTACATAACTCTTCTACCTATCTTGTGCTACCTTTAGATTCTCTTTTATAACCTGCATCTCCTGTTCCATGTCTGCCAACATGTCCAGTCCAATCAACACCCTGTTAAGTGAATCTCTATAACTGATGGGAGTATTGCAACTCCTCCAATACAATGCCTTGAAAGGACTCATCCTTAATGACTCCTCATAACCATTGTTGTATGCAATCTCAACCAAGGGCACATACATCACCCACTTCTACTAGTAATGAATGACATTCATCCTCAACATGTCCTCCAATATTCTGTTGACCCTCTCTATTTGTCCATCATTCTATGGATGATAAGTTGTACTGAAAGCCAACTCTGCACCCAAACTTACAAATAACTCCTTCCAAAACTTGGAAGTGAACTTTGCATCGTTGTCCAACATAATCTTATTTGGATAACCATGCAACCTGACCACATCTATGATGAATACATGTGCTACATTGCTAGATGAGAATGTAGACTTCACTAAGATGAAGTGTGCAACCTTTGTCAACATGTCCACAACAACCATGATGGAATCATGTTTTCTCAGTTTCCTTAAAAACCTGAATTCCATGGAAATTACCTCCCATTTCCATTATGTAATTGCAATTGGATGTAGCAGTCCACATGGATGTTTACACTCTTCCTTCACACACTAACAATCAAAATAGCTAGCCACAAACTCTGCTACATCCCTCTTTAGGTTCGGCCAATAATAAAATCTTGTCACTACTGTCATTGGCTTCTAATAATCTCGGTGACCCAAATATGGTTTCACATGAAACTTTCTCAAGGTCACCTTCTTGAGCTCACTACTATCTAACACATATATCATGTCTATGAATATAATCAGTCCATCTGTTGTAAGAAAATGGTCCACATACTGTGCCCCTGCCCTTGTACCTATGCCATTACCTGTACCTGTACCACTACATGTACCATCTCCTATACCTGTACCGGTACCCTGCTGCACCCTGTGCATAATATTTGTATATCTGACACGTTGATTACTTGCCTACAAGATCCTATCCTGTAAGTCTGTCTGATAGAAGCTTGTAGCTGCTAAGTAATTTACTTGTATCCTCTTGTTGACAGCATCTACCACCCTATTCCCTTTTCCTTTGATGTAACTGATCTGCAAATCAAACTCACTAATCGTGGCCAACCATCTAGCCTTCCTGGAATTCACATTTGGCTAGTCAAACAAATACCTCAACCCAATATGATCACTCATATGTATAAACCTCCTGACAAGAAGATAATGCTTCCACATTTTCAATGCATTTATGATCGCTACTAACTCAAGATCATGTGTTTGGTAGTTCTACTCGTGCTCATCCAATTTTTATGACTCATAGCACACAACTTATTCATCTTGCATAAGGACCCCACCAAGTCCTCTCTTGCAAGCATTTGTGTGTAGCATAAACTCCTTTTTCAGATCTGCAATCATTAACACTAGAGCATGTGTCAACAACTACTTAAGTTGCTTAAAACTATCCCCACACTCCTCCATCCATTCAAGCTTCATACCTTTCCTTTGCAATGATGTGATAGGATAAGAAATCTATGAGAAGTTCCTGATGAACTTCCTATAATAGCCTACCAACCCCATGAAAGACCTGACCTCTTCTACATTCCTAGGAGCTACCCACTCCATGATGGCGCTTATCTTTTCTGCATCTATTGTAATGGCCCTCCTTTGAAACAACATGTGCCAAGTGGTGTACCTCAGTCTGAAATAAATTGCACTTGCTAAGCTTAGAATACAACTGATTCTTTCGCAATAACCTCAACACTGCTCCTAAATGATCGGCATGCTCTTCCTCATTTTCTGAATATTTTGATATTTTATCAATGAATACAATAACAAACTTATCTAAATATGGACACAACACACTATTCATCAATCACATAAATGTAGTTGGAGCATTAGCCAAACTGAATGTAACTACAACAAATCGATAACGCCCATACCTAGTGCACAAAGTTGTCTTGTAAATTTTCTCCTCTTTGATGTGTACCTAGTGGTATCCCAACCTCAAGCTTATCTTAGAGAAAATTGATGCTTGCTTCACCCGATGCTCTCTTCACCTTATGGTCACTTTGTTCAGCTACCTGTAATCAATGCACAAACTTAGAGTACCATATTTCTTCTTCACAAACAATATTGATGCACCTCAAGGTGGTATAGTTGGCCTAATGTATCCCTTCTCCAACATTTCCTTTATCTAAAAATTTAACTCAACCAACTTGGTGTGCTCCTCTTATAAGGTGCCTTTGATGCTGGAGCTACCCCTGGCACTAACTGAATAGAAAATTCTACCTCCTTCTGAGGTGGCAACTCTCATATGTCCTAAGGAAATACATCATGGAACTAGTATAGAAGTAGGTACCTGCTCAACACATCTGGCTCCTCAACTTCCTTACCCTTGTCACTAGATATGTGAATTACAAGTAACATACATCCTTTCCTTTGATTACAATATGCCTGCATAGTTGTCCCCATCTTAACTTATGTGGCTTTCTTCCTACCTTGTAAGACTCTTGGTTCCCCATTGTCATCAAAACACTCAATGGATTTGTCATAACAATCCACTTTGGTCCTATGAAGATAAAACCAATCCATACCCAAAAACATACTATATCATCCCAATGGTAATACATTCAGATGTGTTGTATTGGGCATACCATTCAAATCAAACACAAAAGCTCTTACGCAATGGTGAACTCTCTTCTTTGTACATGTAGCCAACCACACTAACCAAGATTCTGCATGCAATTCCTTACTCAAACCAAACTTATCCACCAATTCAAGACTAACATACTTATAGTTATATCTAAGGTCAGTAAAAATAGGAATAACTTGATCACAAAGCTTACAATCCATCTGAATGATAGATGTCTAGTTGTCTGCCTCTCTGTTGTCCACAACTGCATAAATACGAGGAATACTCTGCCCCACATCCCCACCAATCTTCTCCTCCTATGCATTGTATATCTTAGCCCTATCACCCTGATTCTATGGAAAGTCTCTCCTAAGGTGTTCCTCACCACATGTCCAACAATCCAGCCATTCAATATCATTACATTTGTGTTTCTCCTATGATCGATGTGCTTGTCTAGCTACATTAGACTTGTTTTGAGGTGCCATATATTCTTTCTCCCCTACATTTTAAGGCCTTCGTCTCTTAGGATGCCATTTACCCTTAGCTTTGTATTTCCATTTCCATTCTAGATGAGATTTATTCTTACACTTTGAGTATTCGTATCAATGCTTCAATTTCCAAATGACTTCCTCAAGTGACCAAGGCTCCTCATACTCAATCCGATCTCTAAATTCTAATGGAAAACCACTAACAAATTTATGAACTTTAGCCTTCTCATCTATAATATACGGTACATACCTCAATAGCTCCAGAAACTTGGTTGTGCACTCTTCATATGTTATTGACCTTATCTTTCTCTCATATAATTCTTTGGACTTACTGTCGTAGTACCATTCTGACAAGTATTTCTTCCTGAAAATCTGCTTGAACCCATGCCAACTCAAATCATCCGTCTTGATGTCTCTGACCCACTTCACATCTTCACACCAAATGTCTTCTTTACCTTTCAAGCTGAAGATAACGATTTCGGCCTTCATGTTATCTGTGTACTCATGCAACTCAAAGAATTTGTTCATCTCAAATATCCAAGCCTTTGCAAATTCCAGATTCTTCACATATCCATCAAAACTAGGTGGCTCTCCTTTCTTAAATTCATCTAGAAAGTATCCCCTATAACTCCTCCTGTAAGGATGATAATGATGAGGATCATGATGCATGTCAGAAAAGAAACTAGAATAGTACATGTACTCATCACCCCTCCTATTTGGATTTTCCAATAGCTTTCCATCCCTCACCATGTCATCTCTATCTGACCTGTGTCTACCACGAGACCTACTGCCACATGCCTCATTAATTTTGTCCTCCTATACATGGCTGATCCAAAGTGGCCCTTGTCGTTGTAGTTCTAACAAACTTTGAAGGAGTATTTCATTAACCTCTGCTTGTTTCTCATGTGCTTGTATGATCCTATCATTGCCTACCTTACAACTCCTTATCTCTTCCTTCAAGCGTCTCAATGTGTATGCCAAATTGGAAGAGTTCCCACCACGCTGCTCTTTCAATTTATAGTGAGAGTCTTTGTAGTCTACCATCTTGCTAGCCATTTGATATCTTTCTTGCAAGGCATACTATGTCAGATAAACCAAATCATAATAAACCAATGTACCTTAGTATAATTTGGGGAGGTTACCTCATCTACAAGATCATCCAAATCAGCATGATACATGTATAACATAATCATAACAATATGTAGACATATACAAATAAGTGCATCAACACATAAATATCATTCTATATCGAATCCATTCATCAATGCATGACCATATCAACTACACATACCATGACCTCATGCATGACAACAACCTTTATGCCACTATAAACATGGTCACATGAAAACATCAACATGCATCAGAAATGTGTAATCAACAACACACACGCATGTAATCAGTCATAAGAGAACAATACTTGTAACCAAACCTACAAGAATGATACATGTAACCAAGCATATAATAATGTAGCCAAACATACGAGAATGTAACCAAGCATGTAAAATGATATATGTAAGAGACATATAACAACATGTAACCAGTCATACATTAACGACGATACACTCCACATGACAACACCAACTTCGACATGACGACATCACTACAACCATGATCAACATGAAGAAAATGCAACAAGCACATGGAATGCAAGCATAAGAGACACACATGCAACTAACATGCATTCATGACCAACACACAACCCATCTAGTCTGATGGGTGAACCATGCTATGATACCAATCTATAACACCCTCCTCCCACATCTACCAAAGCAATTGGCCCGCTGGGGTAAACATGTGGTGAGAGGCCACTATGATATGATTCGACCTCTTAATTCAGGTTAAGGAAGTCAAACCGATAGAAACACACCATACAGACATTCAAAATTAGCATTAAAACCCTCAGGAACGAACCCTACTTTACTGCCAACTAGTCCATGGGTTCCACTGATATTTTGAATCACTTGACCCCCATATACTCTCATGTTATAGGCCTTCAAGCATTTAGGAGGCTCTCGATGCTCTCATTCTATAGTCATGCCAACGTCCAAGGATTTTTTTGTCCATTTTTGTGCCATCATCCCTGGGATTTGAGCCACTTTTTTAGTCCCAGAGCCTACATCACTACCCAAAATGGAATGACATCTTAAAAATAGTAAAATAACAAGGAAAAAATGATGTAAAAGAAATTAGTTGAACAAGCCCTTAGGCAGAACCCTACTAGCCATGACAGGCATTTCATCAAACATATCACAAATATGTAACCTACAGGTGTAAACAATAGATTTAAGCATATAGATCTCATACTAATCTGAGAACTTCTAAGAACCATTTTTCCCTCATGTCATATGATGCATTATCATCTATTAGGTCATAGATACATTGTCCATTCATTTAGAAGTAAAAACATGATGAGAGCCATACATAGTTGTTGTCATAAAATGTACACATAAGTAATAGAGTAACAAAAAAATACCATAAATACATTACTTGTATAATCCACATATAAACCAGTACATTTACACATGAAAACCAAGGGAATGAATTTCTCATTAATGAATGTAGAAACCAATCGGGGATGGTACTACCACATTCCACCTGACTATAGATTGGCTGAGCCAAATCTCTCTTCGGCCAATCACCCATGTTCCATATTCCAAGCATGAATGTGGGACTCATAACCAACTGAAAAGAACCAAACACATTTTCGAAGTTATGAAGTATGTGTTGTCCTTGATGGAAACCTACCTGATGAAGGGAAACCTTCTTGGTAAGTTTTATAAAATATGGAAACCTACTTTTTGAAGACGTAAACACTATGTGATAGAGATTTTTGCAAATCTGATAGAGTGTTTTGCCAAAGGCATAGTAGTTCAGAGGTAGAGATATGATAGAGTTGAAAGTGCAAGACGTATATGCGGGTTCTGTTAAGAAAAGATTTGTATAGTTTTCACACCATTGTATTCTAAATACTATGGGTACATACCATGGTATTTCCATGTGGTAGTGAACCCACTAATAGATGTTTTGATCCCATCTAAGAAAACCATCGTCTGGAATATGGTTTTGATGTGTGGTATTGAATAAAGGGTAAGCTATATAAGGTGATGAAGATCAAAGTGGTAGAGTGTGGAACTGATGGAAATCTTATGAATAGTTAGATCTAAAGCAAATATACATGTAATGGGCTATTGATGTTTGGTTGATCTAAAACTAGGTATGCACCTGGGAATTTGATGAAGGATCAAATCTAATAGATCTGAGATGAGAATCATTATTATGAGACGATTTAATTTGGGTTAATAGCATCTTAACGTGTGATTTTCTTGTGTATGATAAGATATGGGTATCCCTGAAGTTATGTGTTGCAGTGAAGATCTAATTATGAATTTCCAAATATGTACGCTTGTTTTATAGCCTTCAAGGCGCGTACACATGCTAGTGTGATTTTGTTAAGTCACATACTTTGGGGTTAGTTTCCTGAAAATCATGTACACAAGCGGATATGCTTTAACGAAAGCACATACATAAAGTAGGGTTTTGATGAAAAGGATGTATGATCAATTTAATGAGTATTGATGTGTTTTTGTTGTCTGTCAATGAAGTCTTCTTGATCATCTAGGTTTAAAGAATTATGTTTTGATTATGGATTGATTGATTGAAGAATTTTGTGATTCTTTCATATTGTTGCATTAAATCTATGTGCGATTCATTGTTTGTTTCAGATGACAGTGGCCCATTTTTCCGGTTTCAGTGGTTTAAGATTTGTACGTGATTATGCTTAATCAAAAGATGCACACACACGTGGATTTTCTACTGTAAATTGCCATACATATTTTGACATGTGTTTGATTAGAGTTTACAGTAACATAATCTTGTTTCTGTGATGTGCAGTATGATGTTTAGTATTTTGGTTACAGTGATCTGACTGTTCTAGTTGATTGGTTGAGTTTTGGTTAATTGAGTGATTGGATTTTAGTGATTAATTGTATCAATGGTCGAGTTACAGAGATAGGTTTCAATTTCAATGATTGGTTTTGGCTTAAATGTTGGTAGTGGGTCTAGTCTGAAGATTTCATGAAATGTGGCCTACAAGTTATGATGTTGTCTAGCATGTGGATCAAGTATCCAAATTTACGAAAAGTGGTCCCTGGATATGAGGGAGTTGGAGCTTCCTTCCAATGGTTGCTAGTAAATTAGGTCAAGGGTTTGGAGATCCCATCCAGTAGGAGTTGGAAAAAGAGTGAAGGATGTAGCCTTTTGTAGGTGGGTTCCTATGTACTAGTATGACTTTACGCCAGTACAAGATTAAGGGGATTAGGGCTCCCTTGCAGTAGGATCTGGGGAACGAGCTAAGGTTTTAGCCTTCTTCAAGTGGATTCCTATGTACTGGTATGAGTCTACGTGAGTACAAGATTGTAAATATTTTCTTTATATTGAAAAGAAGGTGGAGACGACAACAACAATTGGTTTTTTCCCACATTGGTTTTCGCCTTAAATCCTGGTGTTCATGTGTGTTCTTATGTGTGATGGTTTGTTTTTCTCTTATCGAACATGGGTACTATCTATCTAATGTTTAATAAATTATTAATGCACTATCTCAAGATACAAAAATGATGAATTAACTGAAACATAATTTTTCTAGATATACGCTAGTTATCTTAAGAACAATCGCGTACACACATGGGTTCCCTTCAATAAAGTTGCGTACAAAAATCAAGAAATAAAATGGAAAATTTCATTATTTGAAAATACTGATTCACCCTCCCCCTCTCAATAATTTTCCCAAAAATTGGAACCGTAGCAGGTCCTCTAGCAGAAGCTTAATCACTTGAAGGAGATTCGTCAAGATGAGTAGTCACGAACGGGTATTTTCTACCAAACCTCCTATATTTAATGGCACTAACTTTTCCTTTTCGAAAGTTAGAATGAGAACATAGTTGCAGGCACTAGGAGTTGATGTGTGGGAAATCATTGAAAGTGGATATCAATATTCAACCTCTATTCGTTCAAATACTACAGGAAAGAAATAATATGAAACCAATGCAAAGGATTTAAATGCCATCTTGGGAAGTTTGGATGATACTGAGTTCATGAATTTAATGCAGCTAAACTTAGAAAAGGGAATGTGGGATAAGATTATCCAAAGTTATGAAGATGACACCAAGGTAAAAAGTGCTAAACTTCAAACATTCAGAATTCAGTATGAGACATTAAAAATGCATGATGATGAAAGCATTGCACCATTTTTCTCTATGTAGATGAATTTGTGAATTCCATGAGAAATCTTGGTGAAGAAATAAAAGATGCTTTTATTATTGAATTTTTTTTTAGAGCTCTAATTCTGAAGTTTGAATCCAAATTATCTTCTATTGAAGAAACGTAGGATCTGAAAAGTCTCACACTTTATGAACTCCATGGAATATTGAAAACACTTGAGATGAGGAAAGGTGGTCACTCAGATATGAGAGAAGCATCCCTCAAATCTATTGCAAAAGGAAAACAGAAGGAAGAATTAGGTAATGTATCAAAAGAAGAAGAGGCAAACTTAAGAAATAAACTCCAAGTGGGTAAAGGGATATTCAAAGGTAAGCTTCCATCCAAATGTTTTGCTTATGGTAGAGTTGTTCATTATGCTTCCGAGTGTCCCTATAAAGAAAATCAGGAAAAAGGAAAATAAGCTGCCAAAATAAATAGGATGAGGTTTGGAAAGAAGACAAGTTTTTATACACATGAAGATGGTGATGGTTTTTCAAATGGTGAAGAAGGTGAGTCTAATCAATATTATCACTTTGTTGTGGTATTTGAAGACAAAAGTAATAATGAGTTTGATGGCTTAGAAGAAAAGACCACTTTTATTGAAAACTTTTACATGAATATATTAGATGCATTAACAATTACATTTGTAAGCAAATATTCAAGTTTGGGAGCAACCCTCTTTCTAGTGATCAAGAATGAAGAAGAAGAAGCATCATCCTCTATGGGTTTTTGTTATAAATGTGATCCATTTTCTTTTGTACGCAACATGACACTCTTGATGATCGTGAAACCACTAAGTTTGAACTTATGGGTAAAATTGAAAGCAAGCCTCTTAAAGGAGCAGATCTAGGAAAGTTAGGATCAATGGACAATGCAAATGTACCTATGCTAAGCAAAGATAATTATCAACAATGAGAAGGAAATAAGAAGCATAATATAATGAATCTCGATGTCTGGCATCTAGTGTCCAATGGTTACACCAAGTTTCCTCCATCCGACAAAGAAGCACAAAAGAATAGTAAGGATTTGAGTAACATATTTTGTAGCATATCTGATTCAATATTGAATAAGGTTATACATTATGCTAATGAAATAAAGTGTGGTATAAGTTACAAGAAATACATGAAGAACTCCCAAAGGAATATTTTTCAGGTAGTCTTTTATCTAACAACGTGTCCAAAATGACAGATGGAGTTCCTTTGAAAAATATTGTTAATCTTAACGATAAGTTGCAGGATTAGGATAACAAGGATCATGTTTGTATGGTATCTAACCATATTGTGAAGGTCTTGAAGATGAGGTCGTATCTGTAAGAGCAAACCATGAAAAATCAAATAAGAAGAATGAAGGACTACTTCAAACATTTGAAGAACAAGAAAATGGGCTCAAAGAAAAGATTCTCAAATTAAAACAGCAAGTGGAGGAAGGAAGAAGGATTGAAGAAATTATGAAGAAGTAGGAAAAGAAATATCAGGTTGAGGTAAATATTCTAAAAGGTAAATTAGAGGAAAACAATAAACATTTGTGATTCAAAGATAGTACTAATATTTTTTATAATATTCTTAGTAGTCAAAGATCTCTTACCATCAAATTTGGTCTTGGTTTTCATGAAACTGTTAAAGTTGAATCTAGTTCACAAGCTAATGAAAGGAATTCTAATGCAAATAATGAAATAGTCAACAACAAGAAAAGAATTCAACCTCGTCAACAATCAAGGAAAGAAAATCTTCAAAGGAAACCATGTATTCCTTACTATAGAAGTGTTAATTGGTTTTCTCCTTTGATCAATAATATTGAATGTTCTATATGTGATGATTATGGACATGTTGCATCCAATTGCAAGAGTAGAATGTTTCAAACTAATAATTGTCTCCTAGAAATTTCATCATCTTCCAGGTACTTTAAGGGATATTTTTTTCCTTACAATATGTTTGGTCATAAAGCCATTAATTGTAATAGAATAAATATGAAACATATAAGATGTTATGCTTGTAACAAGTTTGGGAATGTAGAAAAAGAATGAAGGAACATACATATGGATCGCCACAGACAACATGGTACTAAATGAGATAAGAACATCAATATCAGAAAATATGAAAAAGGTGGATCTGCCAATAAGAAAGAAAAAGAAGAATAGATAAGGTGTGTTCTTACTCTCTGCTCATTTGAAAAGGAAGATGAATGGTACATAAATAGTGGATGTTCTCATCACATGACTGGACATAAGAGTAAAATCGATTCTCTCAGGAAGAACCATCATGGTAATGTTATTCTTGGAACTGATTTTTGAACAAAAGTTTTAGGACAAGGTAAAGCTAGAATTAATAAAACTACAACAACAATTATTGCTTTATTAGTTCAAGGCATAAAGAAGAATATTCTAAGTGTAGGACAAATAGAAGATAAGGGAAATATAATTGTGTTTACATCGACCAAGTGTAAGGTTATGAATGAAGTAACTGGAAAGGTCATAATTAGAGGATATAGAAATGGAGACAAATTATATGTGTTTGAAGAACAAAATTCCATAGAAAATTTTAGGGGCGAATGTTCGCCCTTTGGCGAGATTAAGGGGTTTTAAATTTTTAGTGGGCGAAAATTTTGTATCATAGTACATTTTTAAAAATCACCTCAAATAGCCCACCTTATCTTAAGGGAGAGGGTATGTAAGTCACCTTATATACATGCAAGGGTGTAAACAAATAAAAATATAAGTAAAGTGGAGGTATGGTAAATAAATAAAACGTCTTTTTATACTTACTCAAAAGGTATGGTAAATAAATATAAATATAAATAAACTAGACGCATGGTAAATAAATAAAACCTCTTTTTATATTTAGTCCATAACCCTTGTTCTATTTATGAAGGCTCAAGAAAGAGGTTTTATTTAAGTGAATCCTATGGGCCAAATACCATATTTGTAAAAGAGGTATGGTAAATTAATAAAAATATAAATAAACGAGAGGTATGGTAAACAAATAAAACATTTTTTTATATTTACTCCATAAGTCACCTTATATTTACAAACACTCAAAAAATGTGTTATATTTAGGTGAAACCTATGGGCAAAATACTATGGGACAAATACCATGGACTAGATTGTTATTAATACCATGCAAAAAACATTATAAACCCTAATATTAGTATTAATAAAAATAAAAATGGCACATGGTATTGACCCATGGTATTCACCTGGAATGTAGCCTATTTAAATGGGGGAATTAAACCAGCATAGATCCATCTTTACTCTGCATCTACTAACCCCCGAGAGGTATCAAATATCGTGATACTCAAACTAGAATAGAGTGAAAAAATATTTGATCCGATCAAGAGTAAAAATGGATGTTGTAATTTAATGTATGTTAAACATTTTAGCTTGGTTAAAATACAAAATAAAATGAAAATCAACTATTAATTTTATTAATTTTTATAAATTACTAATAGTAATTTTAAGCTCCAGGTTTATGATAACCCATGGTATTGACCCATGGTAATACCATGGTATTCATGTGAGCATAGACTATTTAAAGGGGAAATTCTATCATCTTAGATCCATCTTAATTCTGGGTAAGTGCTCAAAGGGATAAATAGATTTCATCCCCCTAAGAGTGGTAGATGTGGAGTTAAGATGGATATAGGTTGGTTTTTATGATAATGAAGATATTAAATAGACTTAGGAAATTATATTGTAAAAACATCTTAAGGTGAATGGTTAAAGCATAGACATTGGGCAAGTATATTTGTATACTTCTGTTTTAAACTGAAACAAATCTAGGGCTAAAAGGAATGGATTGATTGCACTAGTCATCCTTCTATAACTTTCCAACATATGCTGGAGTAAACAGATTGTAATTTGGGTAATTTTTCTAATTGCAAATAGGAACATACTTGTGTATTGGTAGGGTGGTTACGAGGTCCCTAGAAGTGATGAATTTGATTTTTTCTTGGTTTTATATATAGTATTAGGTTTTTTCTCATGCTTTCTGTGAATGGCACGGGTGAATTTTATCCTACACCCACTAGGTTATCGATATGTAATTTCATTAATTTTGATTTCAAAAGATATTTTAAAGAAATGCAATGATTTCATTTGTGTATTCAATAAACACAAGATTTTATAATTGAGTAAAATATTCGCCATGCCTGGTGAGAGATTCGCCAAAAAATTAAATATACATATCATATTATTGATAAAATTGCCTTCCATTTTTCCTATATACCATGGAGATTCGCCCATTTATTATACATGTAAATTTAGGGGGGCTTCTTAAAATTTTCCCTACAAATTCTCATAGATATGAGAAAGCGTCAAAATTAGAGTAAAAGAAGATGGTGCTTGTTGCAGTCTCTCATTCTTATATGAATATTTCTAACATTGACTGTAGAAGTGGTAAGAGTTACTTGACCTCATGAAAACATAAGATAATTATCAGGCCATCACGATAAGTGATATGTAATCTCAGGGGGAGTAATACATGTGTTTTCTTGATGATGACTCTGATGGTTTTTTTTATTTTCATGTTATTTATACTACTGAAAGTGGCTTTGGTGTAGTAGCAATGCACATGTATAGATAGAACAGACTCAAGGGGAGCTGAAGGTGTGAGATTTTAGTATTTCACATTTCGTACACAAATCCTATGAAGAAAATTAGCATGTATACATGAGTTCTTAATTGAACAGTCACGTATATCTTGGTTTGATCAAGAAGTAGTGGGACAAAATTAGGAGAAGCGTCTGATATGCTTCAGTAAATCATTGTTTGGCTTTTCTTCTCTAATGGTTGATGGTTATAGTATGTTGATGCTATTTAGAAGTGCTTTTCGTCTTTATAAGTTGTTTATACTTTAATGGGCGACTGGTTAATGCAGATAATTTGATGTCCTAACTGATGGATGAAATGATATGATCAGTTCTATCAGTGAACAGTTGGCACAGGTTCAGGGGGTCGTTTTATATGCTTCTAATAATGCATTGTTATTATTATGTTTGTTTTGAATACATAATGATTCTTTAGTGACGCTTCTTATGATGTTCTTGAATGATGAACTTGTTATCTCATATTATGATGAATATTTGATTATGCCTGCTTAAGTTTCATATTGATAAAATATCTCTTGATTAAATAGTGTTGGTGTGATAATTCTTCATTATGAATAATTTGGGCCAAGAGAATGGTGTTGCAAAGACATGGTTATATTCTAATACTACATCTGTTGGATGATACTTGGAAACATGGTATGTTGAAGAATGATGCTACAATGTCCTGTCCTACTTTATGATGATATTCTTGGTTCTCTCTTATGATGTTGTGGCTGCATATTTGGTCACAGGTTGATGATATTGAAGATACATTGTCTTCTTGCAAATTGATGATGGAAAGTACATGTTGTTGTTCTTGGTGCTGTTGACAGATGCCTAGTGTGAAAATCATAAATGGTGTATGATAGTTTCTCATGACTATCATGATCCTATTAAGGTCTTTGGTATTGGTTATAAATCACTTATTTATGATTTGATGTAAGGGTCATGTAAATACCTATGATGTAATAATTGTAAAATTTAGTCATATATGGACTATTGTGGTCAAGTCCTTTTGGACATGTGATGTAATTTGTAATACTACTGTGTTTGGGAAGTTAATGTAATAATGATGTCAAATATGTAAACCCATTGTGTTTGGGTACTTGATATAAGTTTGTCCTTGGTTATAGGACAAGTCATAGAGTCATGTACTTCATTGTACATGCATCATAAACTTTATCAATTGTTTCAGGGGATCATGATCATTGTTCATACTCAGCAGTTTAGATATGGAAGTCTTCATTCAGCATTGGTCAGTAATTTTCCCTTGATGTCAAAGGGAGAGATTATCTTGGTGTTTGGGGAGTAGCTTGGCTTGGTGCTTGGACTTAAAGGTTGTGGTGACCAAACACCTAAGTGGTTTCTATCAAGTCCAAAGGGGGAGATTGTTGGCATTATGAATTATGTGTTGTTCTTAATGGCAACCTACCTTATGAATGACAATCTACTTGGTGAGTTGTCTCTTCAGGGAAACCTACTTGTTGAAGATATAAACATGATGTGACAGAGTGTTTTACAAATGTGACAAATTGTTTTGACAAAGTCATAGTAGTTCAGAGGCAGAGGTATGATAAAGTTGAAAGTTCAAGAAGTATACGCAGGTTATGTGAACAAAAGCTGCGTACACATGCAAGTATGAAGAATAAAAGGTACGTACAGTTTCCGAACCACGGTATTCTAAGTACAAGGTGTACTTAGCACGATATTTCCCCATGGTATTGAGCCCATTAACAAATGTTTTGATCCCATATAAGAAAACCATCGACTGGAGTATGGTTTTAACCTATGGTATTAGATAAATGGTAATCTATATAAGGTGATGAAGATGAAAGTGGTAGAGTGTGAAAGTGATGAAAATATTATGGATAGCTAGATCTAAAGCAAACATGCATGTAATGGGATATTCATACTTTGATTCATCTAAAACTAAGTATGCACCCGAGAATTTTATCATGGATCGGATCCAATAGATCCGAGATAACAATCATGATTATGAGATGATTTTATCTGGGTTAATAGTGTCTTAACGCATTATTATCTTGTGTATGCCGAGATCTAGGTATGTCTAAAGTTTTGTGTTGCAATGAAGATTTGATTCTCAATTTGCAGATGTTTATGCGATTTTTATAACCTGCAAGGTGCGTACACACGCTAGTGTGATTCTGGTAAGTTGCGTACACATGGGTTAGTTTCCTGGTGATTACACAGAAGGATTTGCTTTGAGGAAAGCACATACAGAAAGTAGGGTTTTGATGAAAATAATGTTTGACCAGTTTAATCATTCTTGATGTGTTGTTAACATCTTTTAATGAATTCTTCTTGATGATATAGGTTTAAACAATGATGTTTTATTATGTATTGATTGATTGAAGAATTTTGAAGTTACTTTTTGATTGTGATTGAAGATTAGTGAAGGTTTTGTGGTTCTTTCATAATGTTGTAGTAAATATGTGTATGATTCAGTGTTTGCTTCAGAGTGACAGTGGTCATATTTTCATGTTTTAGTCATTGATATTTGTACGTGGGTATTCTTAATTAAGGGTGCATACACATATAGGTTTTCTACTCCAAAGTAGCATACATACTTTGATAGATGGTTTATCAGGGTTTGCAGTAACATAATGTTATTTCTGTGATGTTTAGTATTTTGGTTACAATGATCTAACTGTTCTAGATGATTGGTTGAGTTTTGGTTAATTCAGTTATTAGGTTTCTGTGACTGGTTGGTTTTGGGGGTTTTGGGTCAATGGTTGAGTTACAAAGATAAGTTTCAATTTCAATGATTGATTTTGAACTTAAATATTGGCAGTGGGTCTAGTATGAAAATTTGAGTAAATGTGGCCTACAAGTTATGATGTTGTGTAGCAGGTCGATCTAGTATGAAAATTTATGAAACGTGATCCCTAGAGATGAGGGAGTTGGAGCTTCCTTCCAGTGGCAGCTGGAATATCAGATCAGGGGGTGGGAGCTCCCTTCTAGTAGGAGCTAGAAAACGATTGAAGGTTGTAACCTTCTGCAGGTGGTATGAGTTTACACCAGCACAAGATTCAGTGGGTTTGAGCTCCCTTCCACTGGGAGCTATAGAATGGGTGAAGGTTGTAGCCTTCTACAAGTTATGTATGTGTACTGGTATTAGTCCGTGGCAGTAAAATATTGTAATATTTTTTTATATTAAAAAGAAGATAGAGATGACAACAACATGTGGTTTTTTCCTGCAATGGGTTTCCACATTAAATCCTCGTGCTCATGTGTGTTTCTTATGTGTGATCATTATTTTTATCTTACTGCACATGGTTACTATCTATCTAATGTTTAATAATGTATTGATGCACTGGCTTAAGATAGACACATCATGAATTAACTGAAACATATTTTTTTGGATATACGATAGTTTTCTTTAGAATAGTCACGTATACACATGGGTTCCCTTCAGTAAAGTTGCGTACAAAATAAGGAAAAGAAATTGAAAAGTTTATGATTTTAAAACACTAATTCACATCCCCCCCTCTCCATATTTTTCCCAACACAAGCATGGATTCTACCAGAGTTCTCCACCTAGATCGTGAAAAATTTTAGTGCCTCCTAGTCTCTCAGGCTTTATCGTAATCCATAATTTGATACAGGGATCAATAGGCCCTACACCGAGACCCAGTCTCCAAGGTTTTTTATACATCTGATCACATGATTACTAGGCCCAACAAGGTGAAATCCACTTCTTGGATTTACCATGTATCCTGCCATTCACCGAAAAGGATTCCTAGGCCCACTGATGCAAACAATACTATATTTGCCACAACTAGCAGTCTAGCTCAGGGGTTTTAGGCCAGTGGATTTACCATGACCTGTAATCTGGCTCAGGGATCACTATGCCATGTGTTTGTCATTCAGAGGTCCACCCCACTTACCTTCGAATCCATCCGGTAATCCAACTCAACCAAAGTATGAGAACTCATCTCATCAAGGCTATCAGTAAACGGTAAGGCTAGGCTAGAAAACATTGTCATGCCATGATAGAAAAGAACCACATGCAATACCATGCAAGCCAAATATAGCATGAAAAACACACATACAAATTGATACCTACAAATAATATTATTGTAGCTGCTTGATCCTTCTCTTCCTTACCTTATCCTTCCTTCCTCTTGCCTTCTTTTCCTTTCCTAATCCAATGCCCAAGTGCTCCAAGGAAAATCTAAGTGTCCAAGAGTGAGAGAGAGAGAGAATAACAAGAGAGCAACAAAACTTAACTGGAAAAAGGTTACGAACTGATCCATAACCTTTTTAATTAATGAGGCCTCAATTTTCTTCATTTTCCATTATTTTCCTTCAATTTCCTCCTCACATGCAACCTGTGACCTTTCACCTCCCTTTTCTCCTAATTTCCATTATTTTAATAAATAAATGTTCCAAAAATTCCATTTTTCCTTTCCAAAGTCTCATCCATTTCTTTTTCTAATTTCCTTAGCCATAATAAACTAAATGAACACCCCCCTAGGATTTCTTGCTCAACATTCATCATGGAATAAGCATCCTATCAACTGTGTTTATTATTTTTAACTTCTATTACATTGAATTTTCATGAGGGTTGTTACAATTATGTTTTCCCCATTATCATGTAGACACTCAATAGCTTTGTCATAAAAATCTACTTTGGTTCTGTGGAGGTAAATCTAATTCATACCCAAAAGCATATGATATGATCTCAATGGAAGCACATTTAGATGTGTTGATGTAGCCATACCATTCAGCTCAAATGAAGAAGCTCTTACCCAGGGATGAACTGTCTTCTTAGTTCTTGTAACCAACTACACAAATGAAGGTTATGCATGCACTTATTTTCTCAAACCACACTTATTCACCAGCTAAGGATTAACATAACTATAATTAGATCCAGCGGTGAATAAAAATAAAAACAACTTGACCAAAAATCTTACCTTCCATCTCATTAATGGATGCCTGGAGATATTCCTTCTTGTTTTCCACAACTACATAAATTCAAGGAATGATATGACCCATATCTCTAACTATTTTCACCTTCTGAGCATTGTATATATCATACCTTCCACCTTGACACAATGGACACTCATTTTTGCGATAATATTTTCCACATATCCAACATTGCAACGGTCCCCTACCATCACCTCTATTTTGCTGCTCTTGAGGCTGCGACACACGTCCCTTATCAATTGAATTAAAATTCTTATGAGGAGCAACATTTTCTATCACAAATACATCTTGAGGTATTTCCCACTTCGGTGACCACTTCCCTTTAAATTTTCCATTTCCCTTCAAATCATGCTTAGGATTAGATTTATGGTTTGGCTACTCCTAACAATACCTCAATTTCCTGATAACTTCCTCCAACGGCTGAGCATCATCAAACTCAATCCAATCTCTATATGTTGTTAGCAACACATTGATGAGCCTTTCAATCTTTTCTTTCCAATCGTTGAGGTATGGCACATACCTCAACAACTCCAGGAACATGCTATTGTACTCGTCATCTATCATAGGACCCATATGTAGCTCATAAAAATTCTTACCTCTATCATCATAATACCTTTCATATAGATACTTCTTCTCAAAGATTCTCTCGAACTCATCCAAAATCAACTCTTCTTATTGAATTCCCTTGAAATTCTTCACAAATTTTCCAACATGTATTTTCTTTCCCTTTAAGACTGAAGGTATTTATTTTAGCTTTCATGTTCTCTAAATATTTATGCAATCTGAATAACATCTTCATCAACAATGACCATGCCTCTGCATCTTCTAAATTCTTCATATCTCCATCTATTGTAGCAGGCTTGACTTTCTTGAACTCCTCTAGAAAGTACTCACTTCTCCTATAAGGATGGTAGTGTTGATGATAATGATGATGACTCCTAGGTGAGAAACCAGAATGACAGCCATAAATACTAGTCCTCCTGGCAGGTGTATCCAATGATCTAACTCCTCTAACTGTGACCCCTTTATCAAACCCTTATCCTGACGGAGACCTGCTACCATAGGCCCCATTAGTCTTCTACTCCTATTCTTAACTAATCCTCAACTTTCATTGTCTATGCATGTCTAGCAGACTTTAAAGGATCACTGAATTGACCTTTTCTTGCTTTTCCTGAGCCATTACAAGTCCTTCGTGAGCCTCAACCAACCTGTCATTATCTATCTTCCTTCTGATCTTTGTTCTCAAACTCTTAAATGTATATCTTATACTAGGAGAATACTCATCTCCTTGCTTCCTAACTAATATTTAGGGAGGGTCACAGGAACTGTAGACTACCATTTTACTCGTCATATTTGATTCTCTTTTTTCCTTCAAGGATCCCGTGTCAGATAAACCAAATAGACACCATAGCCAAAATCATAACTTCATAAAGTTCAAGGGAGGCTTATCTCATCTCAAAAATCAACCCAAATTAGCATGATACATGTACAACCATATGAGTATGAATATATCAATGTCATGTATCATAATACCAACTACATGCAATGAGCTCATGCATGAAAACCATTACCATGACAATGCATTTCTAACAACATGCGTCTAGCCCACCCAGTCCAAGTGTTTGAACCATCCTCTAATACCAATCTATAATGCCGCCTCCCATATCTACCCACTTTCATCAGCCATACATGGTATGTTGGAAATAATACTGAGAGGGGGGTGAATTCGTATTAGAAATTTAACAATTTTTCATTTCCATAAATAGATTGATATATGCTACTTCTGTTAATTCAACCTACGTATATACGCAACTGTGTTTAGAGAAAATCGTGTATATCTTATAGAATTATAATTTGGTTAGATAATCTTAATCTGTGTATCAGAACCACAAAAAAATAATCAAGTGTAGTAAACAGTACAGGCAATCACACACATGAACACAAGATATAGGGTGGAAACCCAATGTGGGTGAAAACCACCTACTGCAATTCGTCTCTATCTTCTAAGAAATTTCTTTTTACAATATTTCTATACTGGTGCAGTCTTATACCAATATGCAAGCTTATACCTACAGAAGGCTACAACCTTCTCTCATTCTCCAACTTCTTCTGTAAGGGAGCTACAACCTCCTTAGCTCTTGTACTAGCTGATGTACTAGTACGTAGGTGTTGTCCTATAGAAGGATACAACCTTCTCTTTTCTTCGAGGGACCTCATTTCATAAATTTTCAAACTAGATCCATCAATAACATCAATCAAATATTAAATATATTTGCATCAACCAATCTTCTTTGCACCAACCAAAAACTGAATCAAACAATCACTTCTCTGAATGCTGTAGCCTGAATATAGTAATAGTAACCAGAAACCAATCCTGAACCCAGAACACTGCAGCAATAAACATAAGTAGCTAAAACATATTTTATGAGACGTACGCTACTTCAGTGTGAAGAACCTGCATGAATACGCTTTTATATTAAGTCAAACCTGTGTATACGCTATTTTGAATTACTGAACCAATGTGTATATGTGCCTTTGCTATGTTGAACTTGCGTACAAATCTGTAAAAGATAATTTACCCTTTTCAATTGTTCAGACATCAGTTATATCTAGATCATCAGATTTACAGATCAAGCCATGCGCCAAATATAAAAGATCAAAACCACATAAATATAATTATCTTCAAGCCTTAAGATCTTGACCCATCAATACTTATCCTTCTTCTAGTGCTCAAGTTCCTTCTTGATTCAGATCCAGTTATGCACCATAACCCAATGACCAGTATTCTAGATCTTTTCTATTCATAATATATTCAATCCTTGAGTGCCTTTGCTTAATGATCTCTTCCTCCTTTTATAGTCTTAGGCCATACTCAATGCCATGGTCCAAAACCACATAGAACCAATACTTGGGGCCAAATACCTAGGTTCAACACTTCAGATGAGATACCATGGTCCAAATACCAAGGACCAAAGACCAAGTTTTCCAAACTATACGCGCATTTTTGTGCATGAAAGTGTGTGTATACACATACGTGCCTTTTGGTTTGTGAATCAACGTGTACACATGCCTTCGTCCATGGGAACTTGCATATACCTCATTTTCCCTTATTCTGATAGCCTGTGAGCCTGAACTATCATCTGAGTAATTTGCCAAGTGAGTTTCCGTCAAGGATAATACCTGTACCATAGTGTCAAGCCTATGGCATAATGCCAACAATCTCCCCCTTTGGACTTAATGGCAACCCCAAATCACTCTCCCCCTTTGTCATCAAGGGCAAAGGGTTATGCTCCCCTTAAGTAAATGCTAAAATCTTTGCTCTAATGTGTTGTCCATGCTCCCCCTGACTATAGGCAAGGTCTGCAAAAAGATGTTCTACAAGAAAGAACATGACTCTATACATCATAGATGACCTTCCTATCACCAAAGACTCATACATACATCCATATCCCAACCAAGTGGGGATATACCAAAATCAATTCATCCACCCAACCAAGTGGGGATATACCAAAAGTTTATACATGATAAAACAAGAGCATTACATCATCCATCCCAGCCATAGTGGGGAAACAAAATAGGTTGTTACAGGACCTTGATACTAAAAGAAATACATGACATAGAGCCCAAATATCTAAGACAATATTAGCAACTATCATCAGCAGCATCTGTCAATCACCATCCGGACCATCAACCATGATCTCCTTCTGCACCTGTTCCACCTATGCCAGATGGTCTCTGTCAGACTCATAACAGACTCTTTTCATCCTGAGTCTGGCCCGCTATTTTTCTTCAAACCAACATATACGCTATTGTTTCCATAGAAACCAGTGTATGTACATGGATGATCTTCATGAAACTCGCGTACAACCACTTTTCTCTGAAACAGATAAGTTTCAACAGCAAGATGATGCATCAACTACTCCCAGCTTCTGTATGAGGTATTCAAATGTCTCCCTGGGCAGTGGTTTGGTGAATATATCAGAAACCTATTCCTTGGAGGGAACATACTCCAATTTGACTTTTTGTTCAAGCACTTGTTCCCAAATAAAATGACATTTGATAGGTATGTGCTTGGTCTTGGAATGCATGACAGGATTCTTTGAAATGCTGATTGCACTTGTATTATCACATAGAATGGAGATGGGTGGATTACAAGTGATTTGAATGTCTTGCAATGTTTGCATCATCCAAAGGAGTTGTGTGCAGCAAGATGCAGTAGCCACATATTATGCTTCAGCTGTAGATAAAGCAATTGAACTTTGTTTCTTGCTGAACCACAACACTAATCTGGAACCCATAAAGAATGCACCACCACTAGTGTTTTTTCTGTCATCCATGCTTCCTACACAATTTGCATCTGTATATGCATGAAGCGTGAGATCTGTATCTCTAGGATACCATAAGCCATAGTTTTGAGTTCCTTGAAGATATTTGAAAATTCTTTTAACTACATGTAGATATGCTTCCTTTGGATTTGCATGAAATCTTCCAACTATTCCCACTGCATGCATGATGTCTGGTCGGGTACCTATTAGATAGAGCAGACTACCAATCATAGATATATAGGTTGGTAGATGTGTTGCTACTGATTCATGATTTGCGCTGAGGTTGCATATTGTTACCATAGGGGTACATACTGGTTTCAAATCTTCCATGCCATATTTCTTCAAGATCTGCTTGAGGTACTTGCTTTGTGATAGAAAGATACCTTCTTTGTTTTGCTATACTTGTAAACCAAGAAAGTATGTGAGCTCACCAAGCAGGGAAATTTCAAATTCTTTCTGCATCACCAAAGCAAAGTTTTGACTCATGGCTTCTTCATTGCTACCAAAGATGATATCATCAACATACATAACAAGTATTAGCAATTTATCATTGTCAATTTTTATATATAGATTGCTATCTATTGATCCTTTTGAAAAACTTTGTTGATGGACGTATTTGTCCAAATGATAATACCAAGCCCTTGGAGCCTGTTTAAGACCATAAAGAGCCTTTTTGAGTCTGCATACAAGTTTTGGATCATTTCCAAGGATAAATCCATATGGTTGCTCAATATACAGTTCTTCTTCTAACTCTCCATTTAGAAAGGCAGATTTCACATCCATTTCATATACTTTGAACTTCTGAAAGCTAGAAAGAGCAAGCGACATTCTTATGGCTTAAAGTCTGGCAACTGGTGCAAAAGTTTCTTCAAAGTCTATACCTTCTTGTTGAGCATACCCTTTATAAACAATTCTGGCCTTGTTTCTAATAACATCTCCATTTTCATTCAACTTTTTTTTGAATATCCATTTGGTCGCTATGACATTCTTATCATTAGGTCTAGGAACCAATTCCCAAGTGTTATTCTTTTCAATCTGCTAAATTTATTCATTCATGGCCTTTACCCAACATTCATCTTTGCATGCTTCACTTATATTTCGTGGTTCGACGGAGGAGAGAAATGCTAGATAGCTTGACGCTTCTGTAATAGTTCTTCTTGTTTGTACACCTGCCTCTTTCTGCCCCAAAATTTGAGTCTCTGGATGATTCTTCTGGACGTACCTGGATGGAGTCTTTTCTTCTACCCTTATCTATTCTTCTGGTGCCTCATAGGTTTCTTCTTTAGCATTAGTCTGATTTGATGTTGAAGGATAGTCCTCATCATCTTCAAAATCTTCGGATTTTACCTGCTTTGGATTGCTGCTTGCTTCATCAACCACCACATGAATACTTTATAAAAATTTTCCAAGTCTTTTATTGTAACACTTATATCCTTTACTTCGGGAAGAGTAACCAAGGAGAATGTCTTCATCTGCGCTAGGTTCAAACTTGTCAAGCTTTTCATTAGTCCTTTTAATGTAACATTTTCTTCCAAAGACTTTGAAGTATTTTACAGTAGGAGTCTTACCATACCGAAGTTCATGAGCAGTTTGAGTGTTGTTTACCTAGACTCATCAAACATAGCACGAGCCATATGTTGAACCATTCTTTTCATCCTTTCTACCACTCCATTTTGCTGAGGAGTCCTTACAGTAGAGAATTTATTCCCTTCTTATTCTATGTTCTTCACAAAAGTCAAAAAATTCATCCGAGGTAAATTCCCGTCCTCAATCAGACCTGAGGCATTTTATTTTGTGATTTGATTCATTTTCAACCGAGGCTTTGAAAGCTTTGAACTTTTCGAAAGCTTCATCTTTATGCTTCAGAATTCCTATCCAACACATCCTGGAAAAGTGATCAATGAACAATATAAAGCATTCTTCTCCACGAGGTGACCTTTTCCTTGATGGACCACATAAATCAGTATGGACAGGTTCAAGTGTCTTACTAGTTGATCCTTCCTTCTTAGGGAAATGTGTTCTGGTTTTCTTACCAAACTGACATGATTTGCATATTGTATTGTCTAGAATTCTGATGTCAGGAAGATCACGAACAGCCTAATATTTGCATGGTTTCCTTATCTGAGGTAAGCTTAGATGCCCCAATCTTCTGTGCCATAGCCAGTGTTCATAATTATTGCTTAGATGGCATTGTTGTTGTCCTCCCTTGAGTATGTATAAATTATTTGGATTTCTTATGCCTTTGATAATTGTTTCTCCTGTATAAAGCTCACGAACAATACATCCATTTGATTGAAATACTACCTCATTTCCTTGATCACACATTTGACTAACACTCAATAAATTATGCTTTAAGCCATCAACATACATTAAATTTCCATCTTTGACCTTTTCTTTTAAAAGAACAGAGCCTTTACCATTTATGAGTATACGAGTGTCATTTCCAAATGAGACTTTCCTTTCCTTTTCTATGGCACTTTATGACTGAAGTTTTTCTTTATCACCTATCATATGTTTCAAGCATTCACTATCGATGTAGCACTAATTTTCCTGTCCTTCCACATATAGGGCTATACCACATCTTTATGTTTGCGGTTCTTTCTTTCTCCATGTTTTGGGACCTAATGAAGCTTGCTCCTTCTGAGATGTTTTCCAAAACTTACTCCTGCATTCAGACTCTTCATGACCGAAGTTGTTACCAATAGAGCATTCTATTTCATTTTCAAGCACAAAAAAATTATTGTAGGTCCTCTTCATGATCCCAGTCACACTCCTTTGATTTCATGTCTCTCTAGTCATGATGGTCTTGTAGGTAACACATTGAGTAGCTTTGTGTCCAAAGTTATGACATGAGAAACATTGGCCATTAAGGAAATTCTTGCGATTATCAAATCTACTGACCATGTGATTGTAGTTTCCATTGACATTCATTCTTGAAGCAAATTGGGAATGATTTTCCTACGGTTGGTTGTAGCTTCTGTTCATCCTTGAAGTAGATTTACCTTGATTTAACTGGTGGTCCACTTTATGCCTTTGCTGATGATTGTCAACCTGTTCACTTCTCCTTGCTGCATCAAGATAACTTTTGAAGGTGGATGGCTTCTGTGCTTGAGATGCTTCTTCATTGTATCCAAGACCTGTCTTTGGTAGAGGAGAATGCTGCACTTTGATAATCTCATCTAAAGTTTCAAATCCTTTAGCAAATCTAATATTAAGAGCTTTTGTTTTCTTAATATATTTTCTAAGTCCCACATTTTCACATTCTAACTTTTCATTGTGTTTTTCCCTTTCAGCAAGTTGGAATGTCAGAGTATCTATAATCATACTCTTTTATTCAAAACAAATATTAAGTTTAGAAATTTCTTCATAGAGATCATCTTCATCTATAGCATCCAATAAATCATCATCTTCAAAAACCATCAAAATTCTATAATCATTACCATGTTCATATTCATCACTATTTGAAAGTCCATCACTGTCTTCATGTGTATAATAGCTCTTCTTACTTATGCTTTGTTTTCTATTCCATTTAACCAGTTTCTTACCTTTATCAAGCTTATCTTTATGAGGACATTTGGCTGCATAGTGACCGATTCTTCCACAAGCAAATCATTTGAAAGGTAACTTACCTCTGAATCTTCCAGACCCCCATTGAAGGTTCTTGACAAAATTTGATTCTTCCTCTCCTTCTAACATATTTTTTGACTCATTGTATTCTCCTTTTCCTGAAGCTTTGAATGCAGCTTCTCTCATGTCTAATGGACCCCCTTTTCCCATTTCGAAAGCAGTTAGGATTTCGTGCAGCTGTGACATAGTAATACTCTAAAGATTCTGCTTTTCTTCTATGGCAGAAACTTTTGATTCAAACTTAGAAGACAAGGATCTTAGAACCTTTTCAACTAAAGTAACTTCTTTTATCTCTTCATCCAAATTTTTCATGCGATTAAAAATATCATCTATACATAGGAAATAATTAGCTACACTTTCATCATTTTGCATTTTGAGAGTTTCATATTGAATTCTGAGAGATTGTAGTTTTGCACGTTTTACCTGATCGTCTCCTTCATATCTTTGAACGATCTTGTCCCATATTTCTTTGGCAGTTTTGAGCTGCATAACCTTGACAAATTCTGATTGTGATAGACTCCCCAAATTATAGAGTATTGACAGCCTTTGCATTTGTTTCATACTGCTTTTTACCTATCGTAGTTGTAGGAGTTGCTGCTGGAAATGTGTATCCTCCTTCCACAATATCCCAAACTTCTGTTCCAAGAGATTGAAGATAGGCTGTGATTCTTACCTTCCAATAGATGAAGTTTCTCCCATCAAAAATTGTTGGCCTGATAGATGCCTCTTTTTCATAGTTTCTCATGATGATAGATCTTCCTTCAAGCGATCAAGCTTCTTTTGAAGCACCTGCTTTGATCCCAATTGTTGGAAATAATACTAAGAAGGGGGGTGAATCAGTATTAGAAATTTAAGAATTTTTCATTTCCATAAATAGATTGATATATGCTACTTTTGTTAATTCAACCTGTGTATATATGCAACTGTGTTTAGAGAAAACCATTTATATCTTAGAGACTTATAAATTAGTTAGTTGATCTTAATCTGTGTATCAGAACCATAAAACAGTAATCAAGTGTAGTAAACAGTACAGGCAATCACACACATGAACACAAGATATAAGGTGCAAACCCAATGTGGGTGAAAACCACCTGCTGCAATTCATCTCTATCTTCTAAGAAACTTCTTTTTACAATATTTTTGTACCGGTGCAGTCTTGTACCAGTATGTAGGCTACAACCTTCTCTCGTTCTCTGGCTTATCCTGGAAGGGAGTTACAACCCCCTTAGCTCTTGTACTTGCTGATGTACTAGTACGTAGGTGCTAACCCATAAAACGCTACAACCTTCTCTTTTCTTCCATGGAATGTTTCATAAATATTCAAACTGGATCCATCTATAACATCAAACAAACATTAAATATATCTGCATCAACTGATCTTCTTTGCACCAACCAAAAACTGAATCAAACAATCACCTCTTTGAATGTTGTAGATAAAGTACAGTAACAATAACCAGAAACCAATCCTGAACCCATAACACTGCAGCAATAAACAGAAGTAGCTAAAACATATTTTATGAGACGTACACTACTTTAGTGTGAAGAAACTGCATGCATACGCTGCTATATAAGGTAAACCTGAGTACACATTGTTTTGAATTACCGAACCAGCGTGTATACACACCTTTGCTATGTTGAACTTGTGTACAAATCTGTAAAAGATAATTTACCCTTTTCAACTGTTGAGACATCAGTTATACCCAGATCATCAGATTTACAGATTAAGTCATGTGGCAAATATAAAATATCAAAATCACATAAAGATACTTCTCTTCAAGCCTTAAGATCTTGACCCATCAATAGAACTTATCCTTCTTCTAAAGCTTGGGTTCCTTTTTGACTCAAATCAAGCTATACACCATAACCCAATGACCAGTATTCTAGATCTTTGCTCTTCATAAGATATTCAATCCTTGAGTGCCTTTGCCTACTGATCTCTTCCTCCTTTTATATTCTTAGGCCTTACTCAATACCATGGTCTAAAACCACTTAGAACCAATACTTGGGTCCAAATACCTGAGTTCAACTTCGGATGAGATACCATGGTCCAAAACCATAGGTCCAAATACCAAGGACCAAAAACCAAGTTTTCCAAATTGTACACGTGTTTTTGTGCATGAAAGTGTGTGTGTACACATATGCGCCTTTTGGTCTATGAATCCGCATGCATACACAGCTTCGTCCATGGGAACCTGCATATACCTCCTTTTCCTTTATTCTAAGAGCCTGTGAGCCTGAACTGTCATCTGAGTAATTTTCCAAGTGAGTTTCCATGAAGGACAATACATGTGCCATAGTGCCAAGCCTGTGTCATAATGCCAACATGGTAAACATGAATGGAGAGATACTATGACATGACTCAACCTCCTATATAACCTTAGGAAAATAGAGTAAGAAAACCAATACTTTATTGACTTCCATTAGTTACTACAGGAACCCTAAGAGCTAAACTACTCCTCCAAGTCCCCAAACCGTGATTCAACTTACATTTTCACTGATCTAGACTCCCAGACACTAGCATAAAACTGCCTGAATTCGACTCTAACCCTCTAGTCACATATATTCCTGTAAGGGAGAAACTGTAGTCTTTTTAACCGAGTTATGTGCCTGTAATCGCGCTATCTAAGCCACTTTTTAAGGGCTACTCTCAAGACTATTTCCCAAAACTTGAAAAAACTTTCTAGAATGATAAACTACACAAGGATTAAGCCTCTAACACAAAATTTAATCAAGGACTTGTCCTAACCTAGTCTTACCATGACAATCATTCTGTCAAACACATGGTGAACATGAAATCTATAGGCCATGGATGCATATTTGAAAATAGAGATCTAAAACTTATCTCAAAACCATCAAGAAGGTCTTATTCCCTCACATTATAGTTGCAACAACATCTATTAGGTCATACATTCAATAACCATTGATTTACAAATAAAAACATGATAAGAGCCATAACTTGAATGTGTTATAAAACCACGCTTGTAATGAGTAGAGAATCAAATAAACAACAATGATAGAGTAACCATTAAAGACAAAAAAAAATAACAAGTGTACTTATTCATGAATTACAAGGGAAGACAACCCTTATCAGTCATATACAAAAACCAACCAAGTCAACGATTTCAACATGCCACCCAACCATATATGGTGTTGAACAAAATCTCTCTTTCAACCAATCACCCTCGTGCCATATTCTAAGAATGAAAATGAGAACTCATGGTATAAAATGATGCATAAACAACCAAGGGAATCCAGAGGTTAAACCACCTCCACCCTGATACTACCATGATCTCACCTAAACCAGTCCCGAGATCACAAAACCAAACCAAGCTTGGACGCCTCAAAATTACTTCACCATCCCTTGAGGAATTTTCCTAGTCTACACCGACTAGTTGAGGGCTTCCCAGAAAAAACCATCTCCACCCCCAATGCTTGGGGCTTTTTTGAAACCACCTAACCCAAATCCAAAAACCTTCTAGCAATCCTAAGCTCAACCAAGAATGGATCCCATCACACCATAGTTAATTGGAAATGGGAAGGAACGGGTGGAACCACTGTCAAAACTAGGAAAAGATAACAAATGAACCAAATACACACATGCATATACGCATGCCAAAACCAACTAGGAAATCGTACATGCAACCTGTTACCTGCAAGTATTCCCACTGAAGTTGCTTGATCCAACATTTCCTTGTTTAATCCTTGCTTTCCTTTGCTTTCCTTATCCTTTCTTTGTTTGATTGCTTGCTTTCTCCCCTTGGTGCTATTCTCCTCTTTGAAACCAATTCCAAAACTAAACTCACAAAAAGCCCCAAATTGATGCTCTGAATCCTTTTTATTATTGAGGACTCTAATTTCTTCATTTTCCCTCTATTTTCCTTCATTTTCCTCTTCACATGAAAATTTTGACCTTTCACCTTCATTTTCTCCTAATTTCCTTTATTGTCATAAATAAAATATGAGTAATGCATTTTTTCTTTTTCAAAACCTTTTCCATTGCCTTTGCTAATTTCCCTTTAATCATAATAAACAAAAATTGATGCCTACTAAAATATTTTACTCTACATTCATCTTAGAATACGTTTCCGTTACCTTACTTTTATTTTTCCTTTACTAAATTTATTACATGAACTTTTAACCTAAACTTGTTACAAACTTTACCAGAAACTTTTTACACTATGTTCGTGATATGTCAACCAACCATGGAATGGATGAAGATATGCCATCTTAGGCAACTAGTGGAATCACTTAAACAACTTTGTGGCACTCGCGAGAGATCGCGTTCATTAACGATTGTATGTCTTCGTAACATTTAAAAGTCTATCATTGCTTTGTTTAATATTAAATTAACAATGGTAAGTGTTGTAACTAAACATACGATGGTTATACACCACTTACACCTTGACTTCATAGAAAGTGAAATGGCATGTTAAAAACATTGGTTGACGTTTAATATTGCTTGATGATTGTTATTATTAATCTATATCCATTTGAAACAAATCTATATGGAATGCGTGGAAAGTTTTGTTTTTCCCTAAATTTGAGTTTTGATGCGCTTTATTCGAGATAAGTATCCCAAAATTTATTTACTAATACCAAGATTCCTTTGTATTATAGCTATTGGAGTTCTAATAATCTATATTAAATTTATGTTTTTGCGATGCTAGATTTGCAGCGACACACTATTTCAGTGGATCTGTCAAAGGTCGTACAATTTGGTTCAGTGAAAATCAATATAAGTCCTTATATAATATATAAGGGGTAAAAACTATCCCTCAATATTATTGATACATGATCGAATATTAGCTATATTTATTTTTAATCATTAATCACCCATATTGGTTGGTTAACATATTATCATTATTATCTATTATTTATTTACTAAATAAACTAAGAAAATATATTTATATTAATAATAATAAATAAATAAACGATGAAAACATATTAATAATACTAATTGGGAAGATATTTAATTCGTATTTAATTTAAGTATATGAATTTTTTCCCTAGAAAATTTAATATAAATATATTTTCCAGATAATCAAAATAAATAAATAAAATATATCTATATTTTATTTTATCTTAGTCCTATCAAAATAAAAAAATTTAAAAAAAACCAAAAAAACAAATCCTAAAATTTTAAAACAAAGAAATTTTAAGTTTATATATATATTATATTATTTGAATTTTATTAATTTGATTTTTTTTTTATTTTACTTATTCAAATTAAACTAACTACGATTTTTAATTTTTTATATCTATATATAGAGATATATATAAATTTTTATTTTATCCACTAAAATTAAAAAGACTATTATTTTTAATCTTTTACTTGTAATTATTAGTGTTTATTAATATAAGTTCAAATTGGAAGCCTTAATTGAAACAATTATTCTTTTAAAGTATAGAACTACTAATGTCAATAATACTAGAACATGAAAGCAATTTATTTGCATGAAAGCTGAACTTGAACGACCTTCAAGTCAATCTAAATATCCTTGGGAGATATGTATTTGGGGGAATTAGACTTAACCACAATACTCATCCTGTTAAAAAACATTATCTACAAACTATTGAATCAAAATAAAATAAATAGTAAAATCTAGGACTGCTATTCATTTATGAATGATGATTTTGAAAATACCACAACTTAATATGGGGCATATGTTATCATGTAATATTACATTTAAAAATAATAATAAATATTTGTATTAACAAACTAAGAAATAACAAAAAAAACATTCCATGTCAAATACAAATACATTTTTTCCAATTTCCACTTCAATTTTACATCAACTTTACTCAAAACTAAAACATTTGAAAGTAAAAATATTATAAATTAGTCTATAATTACTTTCCACTTTTTAATATGAGTATGATGTATAATTATTTTAGTATTCAATACGAAATAATAATATTAATAATGAAGAAGATGTGTGATATTTTTTTATGTTCAATTGAAATGTGTTATTTTAAAACCTATATATTTAAAAAAAATGAATATGCATATTTGATAAAATATTTCAATGTCATAAATGTAAAACTAACTAAGTTTAAATATAGATTATAAATAAAATATTTAATATTCTAATATTTACTAAATATTGCAATAGACATGCCAATTAAAATATTCTAATATCAACTATGTATATATTATATAAGGAAAGTGAGAATATAAATTTTCTTATGATTACGACATTTTATTAGTGTCACTCAGAATGACGAATTTGTGTAATTCTTTCCATACTTATCATGAAGCTTACTCACTACTTTTATGTAGTTCTTGATATGCAAACAAATTTTAGAAAACATTTTTTTTCCTCAATGTAATAAAACACTATCTTTTTATTATAAAAAATAGTTGTAGTCTAACAATTATGCTTTTTTGCAAACCATATTTTGAAAAAAATTCGCAAGGATTTTTGTAAATCCAAGTAACGCTATCTAAATTCATAATTTTAGGTGCTCTAGATGTTTTTGATGGTGTTGAATTCATTACCACCATAATAAACACTACTAACAAAAAACATTTCATGTTAAATACAAATACAATTTTCCCAATTTCCAATTCAATTTTACATCAACTAAAACTAAAACAATTGAAAGTAAAAATATTATAAATTAGTCTATAAACTTTCCACTTTTTAATATGAGTATGATGTACAATTCTTTTAGTACTCAATAGAAAATAATAATTTTTTTTTTGTAAGCTAGGGAGAGACCTTCCTTTTCTATTATCGCAAATTGAAATCACTACATGCTCGTGGTGATCTCAACCCGCCCCGAGGGGAAACCGGGTTTATTGACCACCTTAAGTTTTTGATAGCTATCCAAAAATAAAAGGTTCTCATTCTGTCTTTCCATGCTTTATACACATCACCCTTATGGCTATTAAAACTATTTTTAGTCTGCATGCTAGAATAAC
The DNA here is from genome assembly GCA_031772625.1 of Pinus tabuliformis. NCBI lineage: Eukaryota > Viridiplantae > Streptophyta > Pinopsida > Pinales > Pinaceae > Pinus > Pinus tabuliformis. Next base: position 1,453,704,438 of record CM062816.1, read on the forward strand.
AAAGTCCTATAGATAACTAACTATAACTAGAAAGAGATTTTATAAAAACCTCTAATTATCATGCTTTCTCTACTAGTTCGTTGTGCCTGCCTGTTGCTCCTTCTCCTTTTTGAGACCCGATCCACTCGCTTGTAACTGCTACTGAATTTCATCCATCTTCTTATCCTGCATGAACAAGGTGATTTGGATGTTCCTTAGCTCCTTTTTCAGATTTGGTATCCCTTGGGATAATTTTGCCATTTCCATGGCTACTTGTTCCATAGCCTTGGCAAGCAGTCTCTTCATAACCCAGTAGACGTGAAGAGATTGTTTGTATAGTGTCATGAGACCACGCGTATTGCCCGGATCCGGGAGAAGATATTCCCAGTCCTCTAATTCCGACTCCGATTGACCCTGAATTTCCTCCTCTTCCAGCTGCTTCATAATCCTTCTGATGTTTGGATTGGTATTTTCGCAATAAGCCCTTTCAGCGAACTACACTTTCCTGCCTATAGATTTCCTCACCCCCTGACATTCCATGTTATGTTGTCCTCTCTGATTCCTGCCGTTCCTCCTCTTCCTCTTCTTCCTTGCCCGCTTCTCCCTCCAACCCCTCCTCTTCTCCTATATCCTCCCCTGCCTCGCCTTCTTCTCCCTCCTGCCGGACTTCCACATTCCCCTCCTTCCTCATGTTCCTGGTAGCCCCCTGCATCATCTTTTCCTCTTTCCAGAACCTTGGCCCTTCCTAACCTTCCCGTCCTACCGAAACTCTCACTCCTTGGTTCTCCTTTCTCTCTATCAGAGTTGAACATCTCAACGTCGTCCTCTGAATCATCATGGATTGAGAGAATTTCCTTCTCTGTATCCACCTCCATTATTCCTTTACCTTTTTCTTCTCGGTCCCCTCGACCTTGGTTTCCTCCCTCTGTCTTACTCCTCGTCCATCTTCTTGAGGTCATTCTGCTCCCCTCAGCCATATTTTCCTTGCGCTCTGACTTCCTCCTCTGAATTACTGCTCTCTCTTCCAGATTGCTAATCGTCCTCCTTCTTCGTTTTTGTTCGTCGTTGCTTTGCCAATTTTCCTCGTTCTTCTGCTTGCACCTTTCCTGTTCCTTCGTTTCTGCCACCTCTTCTCGCTTATACCTCTCCTCCTCCTTCGCCTCTTGTGGTTTGCCTCCCTTTTCATCTTTCTACCCATTTTCTCCGTGCTATCATGTCTCTGTCTAGTCCCTGACACCCTGACAAATCTCCCCTCCTCCATCGGTATTCTACCATCTCCTCGCCTTGAGATGATATCCCTCACCACGATCCACTTGTTCTTGCTCATCATGACCTGATCACCGCCTACTCAGTCCTGCTTGCTAACCTACCGAGCATTTATTATCCTGTGCGCTGACATTCTCATCCGGTCGGGAGTACAAAATAATAATATCAATAATGATGAACATGTGTAATATTTTTTTATGTTCAATTCAAATGTGTTATTTTAAAAACTATATATTAAAAAGAAATTGAATATGCATGTTTGATAAAATATCTCAACGTCATAAATATAAAAGCAATTAAATTTGAATACAGATTATAAATAAAATATTCAATGTTCGAATATTCACTAAATATTTCAATATACATGTTAATTAAAATATTCTTTTATAACTATGTATATATTATATAAGGAAGGTGATAATATAAATTTTGATATGATTACAACATTTTATTCGTGTCACTCAAAATGACGAATTTGTGTAATTCTTTCTATACTTATTATGAAACTACTCATTACTTGTATGTAGTTCTTGATATGCAAGCAAATTTTAGAAAATATTTTTTTTCCTCAATATAATAAAACTCTATCTTTTTATTATAAAAAATAGGTGTAGCCTAACAATTATGCTTTTTTTCCCTGAGAGTTATAGAAATATTCAATGGGCATGTCAATTAAAATATTCTAATATCAACTATGTATATATTATATAAGGAAAATGATAATATAAATTTTGTTATGATTACAACATTTTATTAGTGTCACTCAAAATGACGAATTTGTGTAATTCTTTCCATACTTATTATGAAACATACTCATTACTTGTATGTAGTTCTTGATATGCAAACAAATTTTAGAAAATATTTTTTTTTCCTCAATATAATAAAACACTATCTTTTTATTATAAAACATAGGTTTAGCCTAGAAATTATGCTTTTTTTCCCTAAAAGTTATAGAAATTCAGGCTATATCTTGAAAAAATTCGCTAGAGATATTTGTAAATCCAAGTAAAAGTTGTATAAATTCAAAATTTTAGGTTCCCTACATGTTTATGATGGTGCTAAATCCATCTCCACCATCAAAAACACGATTCAAACACTGCCTAACAAAAAACATTCCATGTTAAATGCAAACACAATTTTTCCAATTTCCACTTCAATTTTACATCAACTTTACTGAAAACTAAAACAATTGAAAGTAGAAATATTATAAATTAGTCTATAATTACTTTCCACTTTTTAATATGAGTATGATGTATAATTATTTTAATATTCAATACGAAATAATACTATTAATAATGAAAGAGATGTGTAATATTTTTTATGTTCAATTGAAATGTGATATTTTAAAAACTATATATTAAAAAAAATGAATATGCATATTTGATAAAATATCTCAACGTCATAAATGTAAAGCCAACTAAATCTCAATACAAATTATAAATAGAATATTCAATATTCCAATATTCACTAAATATTTCAATAGATATGTCAATTAAAATATTGTAATATCAACTATGTATATATTATATAAGGAAAGTGATAATATAAATTTTCTTATGATTACAACATTTTATGAGTCACTCAAAATGACTAATTTGTCCAATTCTTTCCATACTTATGATGAAACCTACTCATTACTTGTATGTAGTTCTTGATATGCAAACAAATTTTAGAAAATATTTTTCTTCCTCACTATAATAAAACACTATATTTTTATTATAAAAAGCCCTAGTCTAACAATTATGTTTTTTTGCTCTCAAAGTTATAGGAATTCAGGCCATCTTTTGAAAAAATCCGACCGGGATTTTTGTAAATCCAAGTAAAGCTTGTCTAAATTCATAATTTTAGGATGGTGCTGAATCCATTTCCACAATCAAAAACACGATTCAAACACTGCCTCTAAAAAATTTTTGGAAATTTTTTTACTCAGATTCCCCCCACTTTTGACCCTACAAACAATTCCTCTCCTAAAAAATAAAGTACAACAACATAATTTTTTCACAGCGTAATCTCCACGTCCCATGTGAAAAGGAATAAGCTAAAAAAAAATTGCTATATTAATCTATTGTCCATAAAATTCCAGCTATCAGAAAACAAACAAAACATATAACACCCGTACTATCCATCAAGCAATCTTTAACCACATATAGATATCAAAATATCATGTATTTGTAAACTATAGACTTTAAATGACAGTCACATAAATTTGAACCAATTAATCCATCACCAAACAAACAAACAAAAATAATTTTTTAAGTGCCATTAAATTATATAAATGCAACATACATTTGACAAATAGTTATGGGCAAAAGCAACAAAATAGATATTTCTTGAATCTTTCGGAACACCTCTCTTTGAAGAGAGGTCCAGAACCCGATTATGTTCCTTGTAGATGTACTTGAAAGTTATTTCATGGAAATACTTTTTTAAAGTATGAATGCGACACGTCCCATTAGAAAGTAAAGGTGAATGAAATTGAGAGTGCCCCAAGACCGAGTTTATGGTGCTTTTTGAATCTTTATGTAAATGTAAAATGTCGATATCTAATCATTTAGTATGGATTAGTATAACCCATAATCCTATGATTTTTGTTTAGTTATGGGTATCAAATCCATTCTTCCACTAAAAATAGTAGTATTTTCTGAGTTTCATGACAATGAAAGCATCACATTCGCAATGTTCTTAATCTGATTGATCTCTTGAACTGTTTCTTCTTCCTTAGACCAATCTCTTCATAAAATGTCATGATTTTTATCAAATTATTTCCAATATCAATCACTTTAAGATAAAAAAATTTCCTGCACCTCCAAATTTCCCGGGTTATATAGAAAGATAGATAGGGAGCAATGTACTTTTTTGTCTGCTAAACCAATGTTTAAAACATAATTCAAGCAAACTTTTGTATCCACATTTAAAAAACATATATCCATTATAACTCCAAATTTATAAGTATGAGAAAAAATCATTTCTTTAAATATGATAAAAAATCATCTGTAGAGTTAAATTTTGAAGTTTTACGTTTCAAAAGAAACTATACATTAAAAAGTCGATCCCTCTCTCTCTCTAGCTTCTAAATGGCTTTTAAATGTAAGATGAATATAAATCTATACTAATTATATTAATTTTTAAAAATTATATATAAACCATTTTATTATTATTATGCTTGTCCTCATGGCATGCACTCAATTTTGTTTTGACTATGTATTAATTTTTCTTGACCAAACATTTATGCCACTTATCCATAGTTTAACATTGAGAATTCAAATTATTTTTTTTTAATCCTTTAAATTTACTTATTTGCACCCTGATTGGTTAAGGCCTTATTATGGGCTCTTTAATAACTTCTATTTCTATTAGTTACTAATATTTTGTTTTATTTTCTTTTCATTTGACCTTTTTTTTTATTATTTCCATTTTCAAGAATTATAGTTTTTCTCCACCTTTTTAATTTAAAATTACTTGATATTATATTAAACATATATTTTAATAAATTTAATTATATATACATAAAAGTACACACAAATAAAAAATAAAAATAAAGAAATAATATTAAAGTGTATATATATGTGTTAAAATAAACAATATTAATTAATTATATTTTCTTATGGAATTGTCTTTAGTGCAATTTTTTGGAATTCAAGTTTGTGATTTCAATAAATTTCTGCAAAAATTTAGAAAAGATAGTCTTAAAAAAATTTCCAAAAAATTGACAACTCATTTTTTTATTTTCTGTAATGACATTCAACAATACAACATTTTATTATTTACTTTATTTTTATGATAAAAAAAATTATTTTATTATTTTTTAATTTAATTAAACTATATTTATTAAATAGCAAATACTAGCTACTATATAACCTTGATGAAAATTATATTCTACTAAATTATTTTTAATTATTATATTAAAACATATATATATATATCTTTACCATTTACGAGTTAATTTTAAACTAAACCACTAATCACAGTAATCTAAAAAGTCATCCACGTATGTTGACGTCAGTGCGATCGACATAATGGAAGGACATATATTAAATGACATCGCAATGTCACATCAATCACCACTGACTCAGCAAAGTCCAATACAGTAATAATGAACAATTATTTTATAAACTTCTAGAGTATACGACTTTTCCAAAATATTTTACTATTTCATTCTCCCTTGACTAATCACATGGCCATCATGAATTCGTCAGTCAGGACCAAGTATAAAAATAATGAGAATAGCACGAACGATCCAGATTAATGCAATAATTAAGAAATGCCACTAAGGGTATTTAGGTTTATGGATGTTGGTAGAGTAACTTTTTTCAATTTAAATATTTGTACAAGAATTATAAATAAATGAATATATATAGTTTTAGTAGATATGTTTTTAAATCATATTTATTTTATATAATTATAAAATTATTATTTAAATTATTAAATAACATAATATAAATGTAAATTAAAATAATAAATTTAAAAAAAATAAGTAATTTAGTTTTATCAATTATATTTATCAATATAATTGTAATAATAATTAAAAAATTATTAATAAAATAGTAGCTATTATATTTTGTTTAATTTTAATATAATTAAATTAAAGTAAAAGTACTAAATTCAAGTTAATGTTAGGTTTAGAATCTAGTGAATTTAGGTTTTATTGATTGCAAATTGGGTTATTTTGTTAATAGCTGCATTATAGGGGTGGAGAATCCAATCTTATCCACTAATAATAATGCCTTATTGTACTAGTAATATATTTGTTGTGAAGGTTGTCTAGAAAGATTTACATTTTCTAAGTAAAGTATAGATAGATATATTTTATATGGTAATTGTTCTTGCGAGTTATATCTATGAAACACAAATTGAATATATTCCTTAAAAATATATATATTAAAATTGGAGTTGATTTATTTACTAAGTTATTTCTTATTTGAATTGAAAATTATTTTAATTTATTATTAATAATTTTATACGTATTTGTTATTACTATTAAGTAAAATCACATCTCTTATTAGTATAAGTAAAGTTATTTGTTAAAAACATTTTTTTAAAGTGTCCAACTACTTATAATATATATTAAATAAATATTTATGATTTAAATCAATTTTCACTTTACTATTGATGAGTTTATGAATAAAGTTATTTTTTCAACTAATAAACCCTCCATGTAAGGTCCTCAAGTTCTAACTGAGCACAGGCACACGGGGGCGTGGGCGCACAAGTGGACAGGGTGCACGGTTGGAGTGTACACGGGCGTGGGTGCACAAGTGGACAGGGTGTGCGGTTGGAGTGTACACAGGTGCGAGCGCACGGTGAACGAGCATGGGTGCGCGGTGCACGACCCAGGCAGGCGATGCGACGGAGGGCGCGCATGACCGAACGCGGGTGGAGCGCGGGCAGAAGTGCGACGAGAAGGTGAGTTGCATGCAACGATGGAAAAATGACTAAGGCAAAAGTGCGACGGTGACTTATACCCAACAAGCATGGAGGAGTATGGGCGAGGCCGACTTGCAAGTGCGGGCAGGCCAACACATACATGGGCGCGTGTAAGGGTGTGATAGCATTGTTTTGGGGGTCGGCTGGAGAGACAGCACCCATGGTGGAACCACAATGAAACACATATATATTGTGTGCGTTGGAACTTCATTTGCAACGAAAAGTCAAACAAGACAACTTCGCATAGAGCTCAGGAGTAAAAGGAAGTGCGCAGATTTGAAACAAATGTGCATAGCTCATGCGCATTGTTCAAGAGCGCATTCTTGGTGATACTTAGAGCCGGTCGAGGGTTGGGCAAGGTGTGCCCAGGGTTGTCTCAAGTGCAGATTTGTGCCGGGATTGACGAGGGTGTCTTGGTGGCTCGGGTGAGCACCCACCCTTCGTGCAAGGCGCGCACATGGTTATTGTAAAAGGCTGATTTGCCTATATTGTAAAAGAAGCTAAGTATTGGCTTGGAGTTTGCAAGCATTACTTGTGATTATTGTATTATTAAAAGAAGATTGATTATTATAATTGTTGGGCAGACTCATTGTTCAGGGAGTTGCCCCTCCCTTTATACTGTGCAATTGTTGTTCTCTTTTATAATTGTTGTGGATAATGAATGAGTATGGGTGTTCATTGGTATAAAGGATAAACATAATTTTACTTGGTTGCGAAACACAAACTAAGTAAGGATAAGTGAATTAGGCGTAGTCCTTGAATGTTAGTATTGGTGAAAAGAAAGCGTTCGGTGGCGCCGCACCTTGCTATAAGCGGTTGGAAGACTACCGCAGGTGTAGGGGCGTGATAGGTGGTATCAGAGCAGGTTCACGACGAGTCAAGCCGGTGTATGATGAAGATGATACACACCTGCACTTCGTGATAGGTGGTATCAGACCAGATGATTCAGGGTATTGAAGGTTGAAGCTGCTACACTAAAGTTTGTGAACAAGTTCAGGTGTTGAAGCATTGAAGCTGATACACACTTGACAGGGGGAACAAAACTTCGGTTTGAAGCCGGTGAGCAGGGTTGCTCGTAAATGTGGAAAGGGTACTTGCAGGTGAAGGAAGTCGTTTCACACAAGTGGAACAAGGGTTGGTTCAAATTGTAGGTGACTTGGTGAAGCTGTTGGATGGTCGAAACTAGATTGCAAAAGAGGAAGAAGCTGTTAGAGATGGCAGCTGAATCTCAGGCTGGGTCTAGTCATCAGGGTGTGCAGGATGCTACCATCAAACTTATGGAGAAAGTGTTGGTGAGGATGGAGGTTATGGAGACTTCTTAGGAAAAGAAGATGGACCTGCTCGCTAAAGAACAAGAGTCCAATTCGAAGAGGAAGGAAGAACTCGATGAACTCCGAACACAACACGATGAACTCCGGACACAATATGAGTACACTGAGCTTATGTGTACACAACCTGAAATAAGGGTCAAGGAGGTTGAAGAAGCAAGGGATCAGGGTCTTGCAGAGATCGTGAACTTGAAGAAAACTCTTGACGAAGCCAAGGATGAGATTGCGGTATTGAAGAAAGCCATGAGGCATAACTCAGGTGGAGGAGTGCCTCATGTGAAGGTCAAGGAACTGGAATCTTATGATGGCACAAGGAATGAAAAGACTCTTGGAAACTTTCTATGGGACATGGAGCAATACTTGGAACGGTTGCGTCTATCTGATGATGAGATGAAGGTCAAGGTAGCTGCTCAATTCTTAACAAAGGATGCTAAGATGTGGTGGCGGAGAAGGCTGGATCAGATTGCCAATGGCAGTGTTAATGACATTACTTCATGGGATGACATGAAGAACGCTTTGCAGACCCATTTCAGTCCTCAAGATGAAACATGGGAAGCAAGGACGAAGATTAAGTACATAAAGCAGACCGGGAGCCTACAAGCATATCAGCGGGAGTTTGCAAGTGCAGCTCTGGAACTTCCTGACATGGCGAAGAGGGACAAGGTGTTCAACTTCATTATTGGGTTGAAGCCTTGGGCATGCAATGAAGTGAAGAGGCAGAAGATTAGGACACTTGAAGAAGCTTTTGCTGCTGTTGACAGGATGGTGGAGCATTATGATGAGACTTCTGATGATAGGAAGAAGAAGTACGATAAACCAAAGGATAATAAGAAGGATGATGCTTCGAAATCGGATGATAGTTCGAAGACGAATAAAGCCTTGAAGTGTTGGATATGTGTTGGACCACACACGGTGAAGAATTGTGCTTCTAGACCAAAGGTGGCTGCTATTGCACAATATGATGCAAAGAATGAAGATGCTTTTGTGGGGATGATGTATATACTTGGTGCTTCTGCTACTATGGAGGTGGCCTCTAGGAGGGATCCTGAGAGGAACATATTGGAGTATGTTCGAATGAAGGTTGGAGGTGCCGATGTACTCACTATGGTGGATAGTGGGGCTTCTCACAACTTCATGGGTGAAGATACTGCGAGAAGGATTGGGCTGAAATTTGTACCTGCAAAGGCACAAATGAAGACAGTGAATTCTCCTCCTATTGAGATTCTTGGTATAGCTGAGAGGGTGGACACTACACTTGGTGAATGGACAGGGAAGGTTGACTTCACTATAGTGTGGATTGATGACTATGAGGTTGTATTGGGGATGGAATTCACGAAACAATTTGATGCTATGATTGTTCCACATTTGAAGAAGCTCTATATTTACGATCGAAGGGAAGATGTACCCATTGTTGTGCCAACCATTGGTGTGACAAGACCTGATTGTAAGTTGGGAGTGATGCAAATGGAGGATGAGAAGAGAATGGGAGACATGAGTAAGCGGTTGTCTACTGTTGAGGCAAAGCTTACCGAGCAGTCATTGGTCATCAGATCACTTTCAGATAGCATCTTGGACTTGTCAAGAAGGCTAGAGTTGGTTGAGGATGATGATGATGATGAGGAGGTATATGTGAGGCCGGATGTCCAGAAGGAAGACCGGGTTGCTTATCTACAAAGGATGGAGATTGAGGATCCTGATAGGTGGATCGAGTTGATTAGCGAGGGAGAGCCTTCAGGTTCTGCTCCCTCTACATCTTCTTAGATGGATGAGAATATGGGGCTCATTGTTAGCTGCTCATGGTAGTGAGTCCTTAAAACATGTGGAGCAGGTATGACTGATGGTGCAGGGATAGTTCGGCATCAAGCATCACAACATGTTGTAGAGGGATGGAGTTTCCATGGACCTGAGCATGGATTATGGAGATAGATTCTTGATGAGTCAGAATGTGGCGAGATGTTTTGAGGAACAGTTGATGATGGCATGGGGATGTTCACTCTCATGGTTTAAGCGTGATAGTTGGATTAGCTACCCAACTAGTTCAGACACGGGGTCATGAAGTGTGCAGAGATGTGTTAGCATTTTGTTGGAGTATCACGACAGAGGTTCACATGGAGACACATGATGAGGACGACACGAGATGTTGCAGTAGAGATTGTGACAAAGGGGTCGATGATCATGGATCGAGATGATATCTGATGGAGGACATACCGTTGAGGTGTATGCCTTGGTATGGTGAGCTTGGTGGCAGTTGGTCACTAAGTTGGAGACATGGTGGAGATGGGGTCCTACATATGTTGCAAGGATGTTTTCCATATGAGGGGAGAGTTGACATCATGGATATAGGTACTTGGAGGATGGGATGTTGACGAGGACGACAACAACTTCAGGTGGAGGAGGATGTAAGGTCCTCGAGTTCTAACCGAGCACGGGCACACGGGCGCGCGGGCACACAAGTGGACAGGGCACGCGGTTGGAGTGTACACAGGCGCAGGCACACAAGTGGAAAAGGCGCGTGGTTGGAGTGTACACAGGCGCGGGCGTGGTGAACGAGCATGGGAGCGCAGTGCACGACCCGGGCATGCGATGTGATGGAGGGCGCGCATGACCAAACGCGGGCAGAAGTGCGACGAGAAGGCGAGCTGCATGCGACGATGGAAAAATGACTAAGGCAAAAGTGCGACGGTGACTTATACCCAACAAGCGTGGAGGAGTATGGGCGAGGTCGACTTGCAAGTGGGGGCAAGCTGACACATACATGGGCGCATGTAAGGGTGTGATAGCATTGTTTTGGGGGTCGGCTGGAGAGCCATCACCCACGGTGGAACCACAATGAAACACATATATATTGTGTGCGTTGGAACTTCATTTGCAATGAAAAGTCAAACAAGACAACTTCGCATAGAGCTCAGGAGTAAAAGGAAGTGCACAGATTTGAAGGGAATGCGCATAGCTCATGCACATTGTTCAAGAGCGCATTCTTGGTGATACTTAGAGCTGGTCGAGGGTTGGGTAAGGTGTGCCCAGGGTTGTCTCAAGTGTAGATTTGTGCCGGGATTGACGAGGGTGTCTTGGTGGCTCGGGTGAGCATCCACCCTTCGTGCAAGGTGCGCACATGGTTATTGTAAAAGGTTGATTTTCCTATATTGTAAAAGAAGCTAAGTATTGGCTTGGAGTTTGCCAAGCATTACTTGTGATTATTGTATTATTAAAAAAAGATTGATTATTAGATATTGTTGGGCAGACTCATTGTTCAGGGAGTTGCCCCTCCCTTTATACTGTGCAATTGTTGTTCTCTTTTATAATTTCTGTGGATAATGAATGAGTATGGGTGTTCATTGGTATAAAGGATAAACATAATTTTACTTGGTTGCAAAACACAAACTAAGTAAGGATAAGTGAATTAGGCGTAGTCCATGAATGTTAGTATTGGTGAAAAGAAAGCGTTCGGTGGTGCCGCACCTCACTATAAGCGGTTGGAAGACTACCGCAGGTGTGGGGGCGTGACACTCCAGGTAACAATATTTATTAATATTTAACTTGTTAATTAATAATATTTATTATAAAAATAATTTGAATATTATAAAATAGTTAAGTAATGTTTTAGTTAATAAATGGTTGATAAGAATTTATTTAGTTATTATATGAAATTGAAAACTTAATTGCCTAGCTAAGACTTGCATAAATTTTGGTGGGTAGTAACCACTAAAAAATTTACATTTACATTTATATGTTGATTCTATCTATATTTATGCAAATATTTGATTAAATTATAGTAAGTGATAATTGATGTTGTTTAAGTGAATACGTATGTAAACTATTTTCAAAGATTTTAATATGATGATTTCTTATAAAACTTAAAAATAAAAAATTTAAATCTTAAAATCACCGCATAGATATTGTAACGGTATCCAAAAATTATCACACAAACATAAATCAATTACTAATATAATATTATGTTAATAAAAAACTGCAATAATAAATATTGCAAAATAAAACTTGAATCAACCATATTATAGATAAATAATTTTAAATATTACAAAGAATCTCCCATTTTCTTTTTATTATAAAAACAAAGTAATACTTAATGAAAGTAATACTCTTAATTAAAAAAAATATGATGCACACCTTTGTTAATAACATTTACTTTAGTTGTGGAATGCCTTGATTTCCACTCTACTTGGTGGAAAGTTTCGGATTGAAATCCCTAAAATTTTATTGGCTCCATTCCCTGTCACGGGATTTATTGACGGTGTTCCGGCAAAATTTTGTCTACTGCTCATTCCTTCCACACAATGTTGCATCCCAACTCTGTCTAAAGCTCTCTTCAGCAATGCGTAAGTGACTGCATCGGGCTTCATTCCTGTAAATAATCGAATTCATGAATCCATTCTTTGTCTTCTTCGTAATTGTAGTCTTCTTCCATTGCTCTATACAAGTCTTCTGATGTAAAATCTGTTGAACAAACTAACAAAGAACGGAGTGGATTACAGTATTGAGACGATTGCTTGTTCGAAAATAATGAACTGTCGGCTAAACTTGCTGCATCTACCCCAAAATAATCGTAATGAGGAGATTGCTGGTCACCTAAACTCGACATAGAAGAGGGAGCATCTGTAGTTGTTGTTTCGATGCGTTTATCAGCCAATGCCAAACCAATATGCTCAGATTCTTCGTCTCCAATGGAATCGTTCACAAGTAGGTCACGCCATGAGGATTTGCTGGTTTCTTGAACTTTCAATAATTTGGAGGCTTCATCTGAGATATGATTACTAGAGCCCTCATCGCTATAGCCATTTGCTCTTACAATTCCATAGTGTCACACGGTTGTTTTCATTTCAACAGCAGTGGCTTTGAACACAGGATTTTGAATAGGAACAAGACATTTTGATCTTGTTCTTCGATTTTCTGAAGTCTTGGGTTGAGATTTGTTCATTGACAGGCACAACTTCTTGCCCATATGAGTGTTCCAATAATTCTCGATTTCGTTGTCTGTTCGACCAGGCAGTCATCCTGCTATCAAAGACCACCTGCACATACATTGTATAGTTGAGATTAACTCAATGGAAGATTTCCAAAATATTTCGAAACCTACGAAAACCGAAAGTATCATGTGCACTCATTTTCTACATACCAATTGCCAAGAAGATGACGCAACCGAATAATGAGCTCCTCCTCGTCGGGAGAAATGTTACCACATTTAATGTCGGGGCGAGGATAGTTCAGCCAATGCAACCTATAACTCTTTCCACATCGCTTAAGACCTGCAAAACAAACCGACCCGCTCATTTGGCCTCTCAATGCGCATTTTGTTTGCAATAAAAATTCCAATTAGAATTTTACTGAGACTCACCGTTTTTTTAGGGATATTTTTCCATCCATCGCTGCCATGAATTCAAATGTATGCAGAGAGAATCATATCCTCCATGCCGGACCAAGCCCCACGGCTAAGACCTTCTTTTGAACAGCAAGGGGATCTAACCATCTTGGATATTCTTCTGTAACCTATTAAGGCTAACTCGAGATAGCTGATGATCTCCTCTGACACGGGATTGGCTGTAATGCTTCCCATCGAAATATAAAAAAAAAACATTTACATAGAGTGAAACATGTAAAAACAATTTTTTTTTTATTCATATGACAGCTTTAATTTCGAAGGCGTTCCTAAGGATTCGTAATGCTATTAATTGTTTTTTGTTTGAGATTTTAATACAAGTTTTGTGGCACTTATTAAAGTCCACTTTGGAGTTGCGTTTATGTTTGTGGCTTTTCCCAGTTATCAAATTTTGAGAGTGTTTGTTTGTTCACTGTACCTTTTTCATTATTTCTCTATCCACTTGGCGCTTGGAGCATGTACCCTGCCGGTGTTTTTGGTAACCACTACTCTAGATTTTACTTATGCTTACATTATGTTAGCAGTGGCTTCAGCCTCCAGCTGGCTCTGCTAATGTGTGAAGTTAATTTGCTTTGGTACTTACCTCTACTTTGCCTGTATGCGGCACAAGTAGCCCGATATTACAGCTTCCCTCCTAGATTTCTTCGCCACTTCAATGGTGGAAATTGGGCTCCCCAGATCAACGATCAATGTTGTTTCAGGTATGGTAATACCGCTTGAGAGTTTCTATGCAGCATTTGAACCCTCTTGATTTTATTCTAAGGATTGTTTTTGGCTCCTACAGGCCTCTGGCAACTCTGCTCCTCCACGGCTCGCGGTTTCCCCAACAGGTCAGTTCCCTGGCTGAGTGTTATCGGGAAATCTAGTGTCTATGCAAAGCTGTTAGTCCCACTAAGGCCGGTAGCTACCTTAGAAACAAACAAACTAAAACTACTTTCGTTTTCCTTCATGAGAAATAGATAAGAGGGGAATAAAGGAGACCAACCTCTGTCTTGCGCTTCGTTCCTTGCTTGATTCCTCTCCCTTCTGATAGATCCTTGCCACTAGCTTCCTCGCCTACCCAACTTCAAAGAGCACCTGTAGAATCAAAGCAGCATAACACTATCCAAGAACATAGATCTATTATCATAAACAACCTAGGACCAGATATATATTGACCACACAAATGCATATATCATCAATCATACAAGAATGCAGAGGAAAACTTGAATAGCTTTATTGATAATAAAGAAATAGCAAAGAGGATTACAACCAATTGTTCTGACCCAGCATCATCCTCTCAGCAAGAAAGCCCTTCTTCACCTCATGAAAAGCTTAGATCACCCAACACTATGATGTTACACCAAGAAACCAGCATCACTTCCTTACAAGATACAAAATTCCAGCCTCTGGATCTCCGGGATGAGGGATCCATATATAGATGTTTGCAAGGGGGGTGAGTCAGCTTTTGAGATTTGATTAGTGTCCTCTCTCTGATATTTGTTGATTCCACTTGGAGATTGATGATCTCTTACTCATCCCTGGGTGAATGCAGAGAGGCAAGTGTCACAGGAGAAGTTTCTAGAAGATTCCATGATCCTCCACCTTGTAGATTGACCTTGCCATTTGTCCACTCTTGCCCATCGCACCCCATAGAAGGGCTTTTCAAGATGCATCGCACCTCCTGTGTGTATTTAGGTGGGATGCAACGCACTTTGACCATGGAGCAGGTGAGGTGGTCCAGTTTTGACCTGTTCTGAGCAGTTTTTCAAGGAGAACTTCTGGGAGAAGATGTAATCAATTGACCTTGTTCTTTTAGAGGTTGGAACAACACTTTTAGGGACTTAAGAGCCCTTACTTTATGGACATTTATGATTGGGGTTGTAGTGCCCAAAAATGTCTATAACACTGGGTCAATGGCTCTGCCTACTGATAGCAGTCATGGTAAGCCTGCGCACCATTTTGCTTTGGTATTTTGTTGTACAGTGATAACAAATGTCATTAATATTCTTGTTCCTACTTGATTAATGGATGTCTCTTCTGCCACAGGTGCTATGTCATGGCACCATGACCAGCAACCTGTTGGGCAACCTGTTCAGGTTCCATTGCCCGAGGCGCCTTCCGAGTAAGAGGAACCTTATACATTACAATTAAGGGTAGAAAGGATGAGTCTGGAAAAATGGCCGAGTTGGGTTTCCTTCTTGGCAAACTTTTTCCTAAGTTCTGTTCTAAATATAGATATTTACTAGTTGACATAATTCATGTATGAGGCCACAGGACAACTCTTTGGCTTTCTAGCATGTAATTAATTTTGTTCAGAGCAGTTCTGGCAGCAGAACCCTAGCTAGGTCGCGCCAGTTATCATATCCTCTATATATGTATTTTTGTTATATAACTGAGAGTTGAACCCTTCTGTGGGTTGTTCCCAAGGTGGGTACTTACTTAATGTTGCAATTCCAGGACTGTTAATTACTCCTCCATTACTGGGTTAATAAATTGTATATTTCACAGTAAATTTTATCGATATAATGAGGTGAAGGTAGTCTTGCTTGTATAGTCATCGCTTGTTTATTGGAGCTCCTCTAGTTTAGCTGAAAGAATGATTAAATGTATTACTAGCTTCGAATGCTACCTTACAGATTTTCAATACTTGGTACTATTCCAGGGATTGTTCTCTGTTTATTTGTTTTTGATGTATATAAGCTGTCGGCTTTAAGTTGGAAACCCTCCATGGTTAAACCCTACCCTACTCATATGATTTTACGGCCTTTCCACTATAGTCTTGCTTTTACTAGGGTTCCAAATGACTGTTACAGTTCTTATAGACTGAGTTATCTTTTCTACGTGGACTCTTATCTTTGCTAGCAACATTGAACCTGAGTTTTGTTCCATTTACGTCATTTCTTTTTCTGTGGCTACACCAGTAAAGAAAGAAACTCTACAGGTAGTCACTCAGGAGTTATATCCCTACAAATGCATGCATTTACTTTACTCTTGACGTTTTATTTTGTTTCTAATCCAGAGAGACTATAAAGTATATATCGATTTCAGTCTTGGTTCTAGAAAGCTGTTCAATATATAAGACCATGTTTATTTAACTCCTGTCTATATTTGTGAAGATTTATTCTGGCAAACTATGAGCCTGATTTTTAATTCTTATCTCTATTTTCCGGAGACTACACAAAGGAATTTAATCTTGTATGGTTATGAATTTAAACTTGTAGGGTTATTTGCTTCCTTTATTGTTTCAGATTTCTTCTATGTTCAAGATGCAATTCATTGTTTTCCATAGACAATAAAATTTAACAAATGTATCAGTGTAAAACAAATATGTTAAACTCATTAGTTTATTTCTATACCTGAACCCAGGGCAAAACCACCCTAATCCTGCGCTTTTCAACCTCCTGACCTTAGGAGGGTCCTCCTCGACCCTTCCACCCCCAAGCACTCCTGCAAGACCTCTGTCTTCTGCAAGATTTTTGGCACTTTCAGGCCTGTGCTATCTGGTCATTACCAGACTTAGCGTTTCCAGAAAGATTTCTGCCTCCCAAACCTGTGCTATCCGGTCATTACCAGACTTAACGTCTTCTGCAAGGATATGGCTTACTGAGCCTCGATATCTGGTCATTACCAAACTTAGCATTTTCTAACAAGATTCTGGCTCACAGCCCCCACTATCTGGTCCTTACCAGACGTAGTGTTCCCTTATTTTCCTCTCCCTACAGGAGCCTCAACCGTTTCAAAAAGTAGTTAGGTTTTCTTTTTCCACTTTTGACAACTGTCATACTTAATTTTAATCCTCCTTTCATGAGGAGACACTGCAGCCATTCTCAAACTGTTTTCTTTTAAATAGCAATTAGGAGCAACAAAATAGTAATTAACAACATAGTTAAATTAAACAGTAATAACAATAATAATTACTCAGTTACACCAAACGTAACAATAGTCAAACAGTTAAATTTACTGTTGTTAATTTAAAATACTATCGCTTTACTAGGGGCATTACATCTCCCCCTCCTAAAGTTCAACATCATCCCGATGTTGTTCACCCATAAACAGTTCGGGATAAGCTTTCTTCATGCTCTGCTCATCCTCCTAGGTGGCCTCATCCCGCCCGAAGTGCTACCATTGCACTTTAACCTGGGTGATGGCTCGTTTCCGCAGCATGACCCTTCTCCGATCTAGTATGCTCACTGGCTCGACTGGAAATTCTCCTTCCGGCTCCACCTGTAACACACAATATCTTGATCAGTTTCTCTCTTAGCGACCAATTTTGATTTGTGCTACTTAAGACATGTTCTTACCTAAATGTCCTACCAAATAATTATGTGCTTAGGGTCATAAACATATTTCTTTAATACTAACACATGGAAGACATTATGGACCCACATATGGCTAGGCAGGGCTAGCTGATAAGCCACCAGCCCAACCCTTACTAAAATTTGGAAGGGCCCACAAAAATGGGGTGTCAATTTGGTGCAACTGTTCCATTGTAAGGTACTTGTCCTTGCCCAAATCCTTACATACACATGCTCTCCTACCTGATATTCTTTAAAATTTCTTTTCCGATTTGCAAAGCTTTTTTGTCTATCTTGAGCTACTTTTAAGTTGGCCCGCACCCTTTTAACCATTTCTTCCATCTCTTTTAACATCTCAGGACCCAACATGAGTTTGTCTTCTGGTCCACCACAACTAGATGGTGTACGACATTTTCGTCTGTAAAGTACTTCGAATGGGCTCATCTGTAAAGATGCATGATAGCCATTATTATATTCAAACTTCACCAGATGTTAATATTCTTCCCACCGGGACGGTTGCTACATCACATATGACCTCAGCATATCTTCTACCACTTGGTTCACCCGCTCAGTCTGTCCATCGGTCTGCGGATGATATGTGGTGCTAAAATTTAGTTGAGTTCCCAAACCCTCAAACAAGGTTCTCCAAAAGGCTGATGTGAACTTAACATCGTAGTCAGATATTATAGTTTTGGGTAAACCATGGAGCTTAAATATGTTCTGCATAAAGATATTTTCAATTTGTGTCACGCGGTAAGTAGACTGTACTAGTATGAAGTGGGCCGATTTCTTGAGTTTGTCCACCACGATGATGATGGAATCATTATTCCTCTTTGATTTAGGTAATCCCATGATAAAGTCCATAGTAATGATCTCCCACTTCCATTCTGGTATGGGTAATGGCTATAACAGCCCCGTAGGGTGTTGATGTTCTATCTTAACCTATTGACATTCTATGCATCGTGCCAGATATTCTGTTACATCCCTCTTCATGCCTAGCCAGTAATATTCCTTCCGAAGCGATGTGATGAGCTTTTGGTATCCCAGGTGTCCTGCATAAGGACTTTTACGATATTCATCTAAAATCATTTTCTTGATGCCATCTTGGTTGGGTACATATATTCTTTTTATGTAGTACAACATGCCTGCTACATTCAGCTCATAACCATATTGCATTATATGACTGGTCAAGTTCTGCACTTGCTATTTTTTTTGCTGATAAATTTGATCTTGCTCAGATGTCCCTTTAATTTTTGCGCTGAGGGTAGACAGTCCTTCACTAAAGGCAATTTCATAGAGGCAATACACCTTTCAACTTAGAGCATCAGCCACCCGATTTTCTTTTCCTTTCAGGTGTTTGATGTCAAAATTGAATCCACTAAAGAAGTCCACCCACTGAGCTTTCCTAGCATTTAAAGTCGGTTGGTTAAAATAACTAGTCAGGCTGTGGTGGTCTGCCATGAATAAGAATTTCCTCCTTAATAGATAATGGCACCACATTTTTAATGCATACATAATAGCGGTCAGTTCCAGATCATAAGCAGAATACTTTTGCTCATGCTCTTTCAATTTTCAGGACTCATAGGCAATCACTTTTCATTCCTGCATCAACACTCCCCCTACGCCTTTTTTACTTTCATCTATGCGGACCACGTAATCCTTTTCCAGGTCTTCTATGCTGAACACTCGTGTAGTTGTGAGTAGATGTTTGAGCTGTTCAAAGCTCCATTGACATTCTGCAGTCTATTTAAATATTTTACCCTTTTTTTGTAAAGATGTGATAGGGTAAGCAACCCTTGAAAACCCTTCCACAAACCACTTGTAGTATCCTGCCAGCCCCATGAAAGATCTTATATCCACCACATCTTTTAGTTGGCCACTCCATTATGGTCCTTATCTTTTCGGGGTCTACCGCAATGCCCTCTTTGGCGATGATATGTCCTAGATACTAGATCTGCTCCTTATAGAAATCGCATTTGCTATACTTGGCGTACAGCTGATGCTCCCGTAGCGTTTGTAACACGAGCTTGAGATGCTCCTCATGCTCTTTAACATTCCGGGAATATATTAGTATATCATCAATAAAAATTAACACAAACTTATCCAAGTACCGATGAAATATATTATTCATCAAGCACATAAATGTCGCAGGTGCATTGGTCAGCGCGAAAGGCAATACCACAAACTCATAGTTTCCATAACGAGTTCGAAAAGTAGTTTTGGCTATGTCCTCCTCCTTAATTCTGATTTGGTGGTACCTGGATCGCAAATTGATTTTTGAAAATACCTTCGCCTCTTTCACCTGATCAAAAAGTTCATCGATACAGGGTAGTGGGTATTTATTTTTAACTGTCAATTTATTCAGCTGTCGATAGTCTATGCACATACGAAGAGTTCCATCCTTCTTCCTGACGAACAGTACAGGAGCTCCCCAGGGTGATACACTGGGGCGGATGTATTTCTTGTCCAACAACTCTTGCAGTTGCATTTTTAATTCTGTCAATTCCGACACACTCATCTGATATGGTGCTCGGGACACTGGGGCTGCACCAGGTATCAGCTCTATGGTAATGTCCAAATCTCTTTTAGGTGGCAGCCCTAGTATCTCTTTGGGAAACAAATCTGCAAATTCTTGCACCACTGGTATGCTTTCCAAACTATCAGTTTTATCTTTTGAATTGGCATAACCCACTTCAATTGCATATACTTGAAACTTTTCCCTGATGCATTTAGCCAATTGTGAGGTGGTAATTGGCCGAATCTACATCGACCTCTGAATACCTTGAATTTCTCGTTTGTTCCCCAATTCGTCCTGATAAGAAATTGTCTTTGTTTTACAATTTATTATGCAGCACCATTTTTCCAGCTAGTCCATCCCGATCAACACATCGTACGATCCGAGAGGAAGTACGTTCAATTCTGATGTCACCATCTGACCTGCTATCTTTAGTGTGCAGTTGCTAACCTTGGCCAACACTCACCTTTTGGCCCCTGTAGTGAGCTGAACTAGCCATGGATTTTTAAACTTAATAGATTGCAAATTACAGTTTTCCACAACCTTGGGACTAACATAACTTAATGTAGCTCATGGGTCAACTAAAATGGAAACAGTTCAATCAAAAATCTTACCTTCGAACTCTACCATCGTTGGCTGTTAATCAGCTTGACGATCCTCGAGGGCAGCATTTATTCTTGGTATGGACCGAGCCACGTCTCCCACTGTAGATGCTTCATAAACCTGGGACACTTGATCATTACCCTTTTGATGAGGACAGTTCTTAATATAGTGTGGCCTGCCACACCCCGAACATTGTACTGGTGGCCTAACTATCCCTTCATTATCAATTCTACCCATTTGCTCGCTATATCTGGATTCGTTGGGTGGCTTTAATCTGTGCTGATTTTTGGGTTGGTTCCTATTATTTGGCCCCTTGGAAAATCCCTTACTGAAACTACCACGAGCTCCCTTGGCACCCATAGTCGTTCTGCTGCACTTTTTATCTGTCCATCACTTTCCAAAATTTTCTCCCTTCTATTTATTCTGTTGGTAGCAAATCCTAGCTTCCCATATCACTTCATCCATAGTCTTCGGGTTGTCAAATTCGATTCTTTCCCTCATTGCCTGGGGTAGACTGCTAACAAATCGCTGTACTTTTTCCCTTTCCTCTCGAATATATGGTACATAGTGGAGCAGAGATGTAAATTTAGTGATAAATTCATCCATGGTCTGCTGCCCAAGCAGCAAATCATGAAATTCCCTTGCTTTTTAATCATAGAAACGTTCAGTCAAATATTTTTCTTTAAAGTATCTTTGAAAAGTTTCCCATGTTATATCTTGTTCACTTACTCCCCGTACTATCTTGACCTCCTCCCACCATAAGGTAGCTTTACCTTGCAACTAGAAAATAGCCAGCCATGCCTTGAGATTGTGATCATACTCATAAACTTGGAAATATTTGTTCATAGTAATTAACCAAGCTTCCACTGCCTCCTCCGACTCCCCATAAAAATATGGTGGCTTGATCTTCCGAAACTCCCCCTGCAACTCTATCCACTGTCTTTTTGAGGTTCGATGTTTAGAGGCATTATCAGATTTCTCTCTTTGAACCTTCTCCCTTCCTTCTGTCTCCTCCTGATCGGTATGATAACCCCATTCTTCCGACACACGCGTTTGCTCTGGACTGGGATTCGGCTGACACTGGTTTTGTTTATCTGACAAACTTTTCAGGATCCTCTCCTATTCCGTGGTAAGCTTGGCGTTTTCCTCACGCAGACGGGCCATCTCGTTCTTCGACTCCTGAACTGTCTCCAATATAGTCAAATTGGTGTTGCGATACTCCTCCCCCAGTTGCACCCATATTTCAGGATTACCCTGAGGGTGGGTGATGGTTTCTGGCCCGTCCACATTCCTATGAGGGGCGCTGCTCGTTCTCCTCATAATCTGTTGTCGCTTGAGTTCCCTGAGTTCAGCAGATTAGTACTTCAACAGATAAAGATATTCAATAACATTGTCTGGTAGCCTTTGCTTATTTATTTATTTATTTATTTTTCACCATTAATTTCACTATTGCGGTTAACCAGAGGTCACAGTATTGTAGTCTGGCTCTGATACCACTTGTAATGCTTCCCATCGAAATATAAAAAAAAAACATTTACACAGAGTGAAACATGTAAAAACAATTTTTTTTATTGATATGACATCTTTAATTTCGAGGGCGTTCCTAAGGATTCGTAATCCTATTAATTATTTCTTGTTTGAGCTTTTAATACAAGTTTTGTGGCACTTATTAAAGTTCGCTTTGGAGTTGCGTTTATGCTGGCAGCTTTTCCCGGTTATCAAATTCCGAGAGTGTTTGTCTATTCACTGTACCTTTTTCATTATTGCTCTATCCACCTGGCACGTGGAGCATGTACCCTGCCGGCATTTTCTGTAACCACTACTCTAGATTTTACTTATGCTTACATTATGTTAGCACTGGCTTCAGCCTCCAGCTGGCTCTGCTGATGTGTGAAGTTAATTTGCTTTGGTACCTACCTCTGCTCTGCCTGTATGCGGCACGAGCAGCCCACTCTTACAGCTTCCCTCCTGGATTTCTTCGCCACTTCAACGGTGGAGATTGGGCTCCCTAGATCAACGATCAGTGTTGTTTCAGGTATGGTAATACCGCTTGAGAGTTTCTATGCAGCATTCGAACCCTCTCGAGTTTATTCTAAGGATTGTTTTCGGCTCCTACAGGTCTATGGCGACTCTTCTCCTCCACGGCTCGTGGTTTCCCCCAACAGGTCAGTTCCCTGGCTGGGTCAATGGCTCTGCCTATCGATAGTGGTCATGGTAAGCCTACGCACCATTTTGCTTTGGTATTTTGCTATACAGTGATAACAAATGTCATTGTTATTCTTGTTCCTACTTGATTAGTAGATGTCTCTTCTGCCATAGGTACTACGCCATGGCATTGTGACCAGTAACCAGTTGGGCAACCTATTCAGGCTACATCGATCAAGGCACCTTCCGGGTAAGAGGAACCTTCTACAGTAGAATTAAGGGTAGAAAGGATGAGCTTGGAAAAATGGCCGAGCTGGGTTTCCTTCTTGGCAAACTTTTTCTTGAGTTCTGTTCTAAATATAGAGATTTACTAGTTGAAATAATTCTTGTATGAGGCCACACGCCAACTCTTTGGCTTTCTAGCATGTAATTAATTTTGTTCAGAGCAGTTCTGGCAGCAGAACCCTAGCTGGGTTGCGCCAGTTATCATATCCTCTATATATGTATTTTTTTTATAGAACCGAGAGTTGAACCCTTCTGTGGGTTGTTCCCAGGGTGGGTACTTGCTTAATGTTGTAATTCCATGACTGTTAATTACTCCTCCATTGCCAGTTTAATAAACTGTATATTTCACAGTAAATTTTATCAATATAATGAGGTGAAGGTATTCTTGCTTGTACAGTCATCGCTTGTTTATTGGAGCTCCTCTAGTTTAGCTTAAAGAATGATTAAATGTATTACCAGCTTCGAATGCTACCTTACAGGGCTTCAATACTTGGTACTATTTCAGGGATTGTTCTCTGTTTATTTGTTTTTGATGTATATAAGCTGCCGACTTTAAGTTGGAAACCCTCCATGGTTAAACCCTACCCTACTCATAT
The DNA here is from genome assembly GCA_031772625.1 of Pinus tabuliformis. Taxonomy (NCBI): domain Eukaryota; kingdom Viridiplantae; phylum Streptophyta; class Pinopsida; order Pinales; family Pinaceae; genus Pinus; species Pinus tabuliformis. The sequence continues at coordinate 1,453,728,248 of CM062816.1, forward strand.
GATTTTATGGCCTTTCCGCTACAGTCTTGCTTTCACTAGGGTTCCAAACGACCGTTACAGTTCTTATAGACTGAGTTATCTTTTCTGCGTGGGCTCTAGTCTTTGCTAGCAACATTGAACCTGAGTTTTGTTCCATTTACGTTGTTGCTTTTTCTGTGGCTACACCAGTAGAGAAAGAAACTCTACAGGTAGTCACTCAAGATTTATAACCCTACAAATACATGCATTTACTTTACTCTTGATGTTTTATTTTGTTTCTAATCTGCAGAGACTATAAAGTATATATCGATTTTAGTCTTGGTTCTAGAAAGCTGCTCAATATATAAGACCATGTTTATTTAACTCCTGTCTATATTTGTGAAGATTTATTTTGACAAACTATGTGCCTGATTTTTAATTCTTATCTCTGTTTTCTGGAGACTACACAAAGGAATTTAATCTTGTATGGTTATGAATTTAAACTTGTAGGGTTATTTGCTGCCTTTATTGTTTCAGAGTTCTTCTATGTTTAAGATGCAATTCACTGTTTTCCATAGACAATAAAATTTAACAAATGTATCAGTGTAAAACAAATCTGTTAAACTCATCAGTTTATTTATGTACCTGAACCCAGGGCAAAACCACCCTAATCCTGCGCTTGTCAACCTCCCGACCTTAGGAGGGTCCTCCTCGACCCTTCCACCCCCAAGCACTCCTACAAGACCTCTGTCTTCTACAAGATTTTTGGCACTTTCAGGCCTGCGCTATCTGGTCATTACCAGACTTAGTGTTTCCAGAAAGATTTCTGCATCCCAAACCTGCGTTATCCGGTCATTACTAGACTTAGCGTCTTCTGCAAGGATACGGCTCACTGAGCTTCGCTATCTGGTCATTACCGGACTTAGCATTTTCCAGCAAGATTTTGGCTCACAGCCCCCACTATCTGGTGACGTAGTGTTCCCTTCTTTTCCTCTTCGAGCCTCAACTGTTTCAAAAAATAGTTAGGTTTTCTTTTTCTACTTTTCAACGCATATTTCTTTTTATAATGGCCGAAAACGAATGGCGGGCGAGAGATGTTGAGTCAGTTGTCAACTGTGGTACACATACGGATTCCCAGGCAGAAAAAACCAAAAAAATTTGTTTAAGATTTAGGTCATGAACAGAAAGATGCCATGAAAGACAGAAATAAAATCAAAATTTAAATTGCCCCACGAACATTTTTAAAACATTAGGTCGAGAATCCATAGACGAACATTTTTAAAACATTAGGTCGAGAATCCATAGACGAACATTTTTAAAACATTAGGTCGAGAATCCATAGAATACTACGATTAGTCCCCGGAAATACATCTATATGCACGGATGACTCTTGCAATCGCTAAGATCACAAGCAAATTCAAGCGAACAACGTGAATCACTGAAACCCACGCATCTCCAGAAAAGACGTGGAAACAACGGCTCAGTGGAAGTTGAATTGTCATTTCTTAAACAACTGGTCATTCTGAGGAGAGAGAAAAGAAGCACAACTAACGTTAATGCCATGACTAAAGATAGGCGAGGTAGCAGAATCGCAGCGAATGCAGTGTTTGTCGGCGTAGTGGACACATTTAGACGCCACTATCCACACGCCCTCGTCCTTCAAAGAAAATTATTGAATGCATACATGGAAGGTAATCGAATTCACTTCTGTAAGAGTGAATTTCAACAATCGGGTTACCAAATTCGGGAGACAATTTGGCAAATGAGTCTTCCGTTTCAAATTTACACACATATTTTATTTCTATTCTCTTGTACCTCCTGTTTGTGCATAGATCATCTCTCAATTCATAAATATTTTATTAACATCGTGCCAACCTGTGATTTAATTGTTTTTAGTCACGGATCATCGGACAGCAGAGGGTGGAAGTACTTATAACATATATAATGACGGTATATGTTGTGTGCTCTATCGTAAAAATTTAAAACTCTGTTATGCTCCTTCATTCTTTGGTGAAAATTTTAAGTGAATTTATGATTTGGCTTTATGGAATTGCAATTCGGGGTTTTAACACGATTAAAAGTTTAGTTGTGTTTATGATTCGGGTATAATAAAGTGCTGCTGAGGGTTCAGGGTGTTTTAATATTGTATGATATTTTTGGTCTCTTGAGGGATATTTTGAATTTTTAACTTTGCTCATTTTATAAAATAAAATATTCTATTTATTCACCTAATAAAAAGCAAACTTGATTTAATATTATTAAATTAATTTTTAAATTAATATAAATTATTTTAATTTTAATTTTGAATCTTTAAAACTATATAAATTTATTTTAATTCTTAAAAATAAATAAATTTAAATACGTTTTTTCTAATTAAAATTAATTATCAAATTTATCTTGAAATACAAATATATGTTCATATTATAAATTTATCTTAATTTTAAAAAGATAAATAAATTTAAATAACTTTTCTCTATTTAAAATTAATTATCAAATTTATATTGAAATATAAATATATTAGTATTATAAATTTTATCAAAATTTATTTGGTAGATATTTTTATAGAAATATATTATATTTGGTAGATCATAGCTACTACATAATTTACTTCTATCCTTATGCTAAGAGCATATGTCGACCTATTCTCTTTTCCTTTCGTGTAACTCATCTCAAAATCAAAGTCATTGATCGTGGTCAATCATCTAACCTTCCTGGCATTCAGATTTGGCTAGTCAAACAAATACCTCAACCCATTATGATCACTGACTACTACAAACCTCCTGCCAAGAAAATAATGCCTCCACATTATCAATGCATGTATGGTCACTACTAACTCAAGATCATGCTTCTGGTAGTTCTACTCATTCTCATTCAGTTTTTGTGACTTATAGCACACCACCTATCCATCCTGCATAAGGACCCCACCAAGTCCTCTCTTGCAATAATTTTTACATACCACAAACTCCTTGTCTGGATCTGCAATCATTAACAATAGAGCATGTGTCAACAATTGCTTAAGTTACTCAAAATTGGCGTCACACTCCTCCATCCATTCAAACTTCACACCTTTCCTCTGCAATGATGTGATAGGATAAGAAATCTACGAGAAGTTCCTGATGAACCTCCTATAATATTTTACCAACCCCATGAAAGACCTCACCTCTTTTACATTCCTAGGAGCTACCCACTCAATGATGGCCCTTATCTTTTATGGATCTATTGTAATGCCCTCCTTGGAAACAACATGTGCCAATTGGTTTACTTGAATATGAAAGAAATTGCACTTGTTGAGCTTAGCATACAACTGATTCTCTCTCAACAACCTCAACACTTCTCTTAAATGACCGGCATGCTCTTCCTCATTTTTTGAATATACCGATATTTTATCAATGAATACAATAACAAAATTATCCAAATACAGATGCAACACATTATTCATCAAGCACATAAATGTAGTTGGAGCATTAGTCAAACCGAATGGAACTACAACTAACCGATAATGCCCAAACCTCGTGTGGAAAGTTGTCTTGTAAATTTTCTCCTCTTTGATGCATACATGGTGGTAATCTGACCTCAAGTTGATCGTAGGGAAAACTGATACTCCATTTAGCTGATCAAACAAATCATCAATCCTTGGTAACGAATACCTATTCTTTATGGTCACTTTGTTCAACTGCCTATAATCAATGCAAAATCTTAGGGTACCATATTTATTCTTCACAAACAATACCAATGCACTACAAGGTGATACACTTGGCCTAATGTATCCCTTCTCCAAAATTTCCTTTAACTGCAACTTCAACTCAACCAATTCTAGTGTGCTCATCCTGTAAGGTGCCTTTGACGCTGGAGCCTGGCACTAACTCAATAGAAAAATATACCTCCTTGTGAGGTGGAAACTCTCATATATCCTTAGGAAATACATCCTTGAAGTACTATAGAACTAGGTATCTTCTCAACACATCTACATCCTTAAATTCCTTACCCTTGTCACTAGATATGTGCACTGCAAGTAATGTACACCCTCTCCTGTGACTACAATTTTCCTGCATAGTTATCACCATCCTAACTTATGTAGCTTTCTTCTTACCTTGTAAGACTCTTGGTTCCCCATTGTCATCAAAACACTCAATGGCTTTTTCATAACAATCCACTTTGGTCTTATGAAGATACAACCAATCCATGCCCAACAACATACTGTATCATCCCAATAGTAATACATTCAAATGTGTTCAGTGGGAATACATTTCAAATCAAATGCACAAGCTCTTATCCAATGGTGAACTCTCTTCTTTGTACCTGTAGCCAACCGCACTAACCAAGATTCTGCATGCAATTCCTTGCTCAACCCACACTTATCCACCAAGTTAGGACTAACATACCTATAATTAGATCATAGGTCAGTAAAAATAGAAATAACTTGATCACAAAGCTTACCATCCATCTTAATGATAGATTCCTGGTGCTCTTCCTGTCTATTGTCCATTGCTGCATAAATATGAGGAATACTCTACCCCACATCCCCAACAATCTGCTCCTCCTATGCACTGTATATCTTAGGCCTATCACCCTATTTCTATGGAAAGTATCTCCTAAGGTGTTCCTCACCACATATCCAAAACTCCAGTCATCTAGTAACATTACCTTTGTGTTTTTCCTGTGATCCATATCCCTATCTAGCTACATTAAACATGTTTTGAGGTGCCATATTTTCTTTCTCCCCTGAATTTTAAGGCCTTGGTCTCTTAGGCTGCCATTTACCCTTAGCTTTTTCTTTCCATTTCCATCCTAGATGATTTTTATTCTTACACTTTGAGTATTCGTTGTAATGTTTCAATTTCCGATTGACTTCCTTAAGTGACCGAGGCTCATCATACGCAATCCGATCTCTAAATGCTAATGGAAAATCACTGACAAATTTATGAACTTTAGCCTTCTCATCTGTAATATATGGTACATACCTCATAAGCTCCAAAAACTTGGTTGTGAACTCTTCATCTTTTATTGACCCCATCTTTCTCTCATATAATCCTTTGGCCTTACTATCGTAGTACCATTCTGACAAGTATTTATTGCTAAAAAGCCTCTTGAACCCATGCCAAATCAAGTCACCCATCCTAATGTCTTTGACCCACTTCATGTCTTCCAACCAAATGTATTCTTTACCTTTCAAGCCAAAGATAACAATTTTGGCCTTCATGTTATCTATGTACTCATGCAACTCAAAGAATTTATTCATCTCAAGTATCCAAGCCTCTGCATATTCTAGATTCTTCACATCTACATCAAAACTAGGTGGCCTTCTCTTTTTTAAATTCATCTGGCAAGTATCCCCTATAAATCCTCCTATAAGGATGATAATGATCATGATCATGATGAACGTAATAACCAAAACTATAATAGTACATGTACTCATCACCCCTCTTATCTAGAGTGTCCGATAGCCTACAATCCCTCACCTTGTCATCTCTATATGGCTTGTGTATACCAAGAGGCCTACTGACATATGCCCCACTAGTTTTGTCCTCTTGTCCATTGCTCATCCATGGTGGCCCTTGTTGCTGCAGTTCTAACAAACTTTGAAGGATTATTTCATTAACCTCTTCTTGTTTCTCGTGCGCCTATATGATTATGTCGTTGTCTGCCTTACAACTCCTTATCTCTTCCTTCAAGATTCTCAATGTGTATGCCAAACAAGAAGAGTGCCGACCACGTTGCTCATCGAATTTATAACGAGAGTCTTTGTAGTCTACAATCTTGCTAGCCATTTTATATCTTTCTTGCAAGGCATACTATGTCAGATAAACCAAATCATAATAAACCAATGTACCTTAGTATAATTTGGGGAGGATACCTCATCTACAAGATCATCCAAATCAGCGTGATACATGTATAACATAATCATAACAATATATAGACATATGAAAATAAGTGCATCAACACATAGATATCATTCTAGCTCGAATCTAGTCATCAATGCATGACCATATTGACTACACATACCATGACCTCATGCATGAAAACAACCTTTACACCACTGTACACGTGGCCACATGAAAAAATAAACATGCATAATAAATGTGTAATCAACAACACACACACATGAACGCATGTAGTCAATCATAAGAGAACAATACTTGTAACTAAACCTACAAGAATGATACTTGTAACCATGCATACAAGAATGTATCCAAAAATACGAGAATGTAACCAAGAATGCAAAAGGATACATGTAAGCGACATATAACAAGATATAACTAGTCATACACTCACGATGACGCACTCCACAATGAAAACATCAACTTCCACATGAAGACATCACTACAACCGTGATCAACATCAAGAAAATGCAACAAGCACACGGAATGTAAGCATAAGATACACACATGCAACTGATATGCATGCATGACCAACACACAACCCATCCAGTCTGAGGGGTGAACCATGCTATGATACCAATATGTAACACCCTCCTCCCACATCTACCCAAGCAACTGACCCATTGAGGTAAACATGCAACGAGAGGCCACTATAACGTGATTCAACCTCTTAAGTCACGTTAAAGAAGTGGAACTGATGGAAACACACCATACAGACATTCAACATTAGCATACGACCCTCATGAATGAACCCTACTTTAATGCCAACTAGCCCATTGGTCCCACTGATATTTTGAATCAATTGACCCCTATACTCTCTAATGCTATAGGCCTTCCAGCATCGAGGAGGCTCTCCACAATCTCATGCTATAGGCATGCTAGCATCCAGGGATTTGTTTTTCTAGTTTTGTGCCATTGTCCCTAGGATTTGAGCCACTTTTTTAGGCCCAGAGCTCAATTCACTGCCCAGAATGGAATGACTTTTTCAAAAGAGTAAAATAACAGGGAAACAATTATGTAAAATCAATTAGTTGAACAAGCCCTTAACCAGACCCCTACTAGCTATGACAGGCATTTCATCAAACATATCACAAATATGTAACCTACAGGTGTAAACAATATATTTAAGCATAGGGATCTCATATTAATCTAAGAATCACTAAGAACCATTTTTCCCACGTGCATTTGATGCATTATCATCTATTAGGTCATAGATACATTGTCCATTCATTTACAAGTAAAAACATGATGAAATCCATACATAGTTGTTGTCATAAAACGTACACATAACTAACATAGTAAAAAAAATACCATAAATAAATTAGCCATAGAATCCACATCTAAACTAGTACATTTACACATGAAAACCAAGCGAATGAATTTCTCATTAATGAATGGAGAAACCAGTAGGGGATGGGAGTACCACGTTCCACCTCACCATAGATTGGCTGAGCCAAATCTCTCTTCAACTAATCACCCATGTTCCATATTCCAAGCATGAATGTGGGACTCATAACTAACTGAAAATAACCAAATAAGTTGTTGGCATTATGAATTATGTGTTGTCCTTGATGAAAACCTAATTGATGAAGGGAAACCTGATTGGTGAGTTTTCTCTTAATGGAAATCTACTTGTTGAAGATGTAAACACTATGTGACAGAGATTTTACAAATGTGATAGAGTGTTTTGAGAAAGGCATAGCAACTCAGAGGCAAAGGTATGATAAAGTTGAAAGTTCAAGATGTATATGCGAGTTCTGTTAAGAATATCTACGTATAGTTTCCACACCATGGTATTTCCTTGTGGTAGTGAACCCACTAATAGATGTTTTTATTTGGTATAAGAAAACAATCGGTTGCAATATGGTTTTGACGTGTGGTATTCTATAAAGGGTAAGCTATATTCGTTGATGAATATCAAAGTGGTAGAGTGTGCAATTGATGGAAATCTTATGAATAGTTAGATCTAAAGAAAATATGCATTTAATGGACTACTGATGTTTGGTTGATCTAAAACTAAGTATGCACCCGGGAATTTGATGAAGGATCAAATCTAATAAATTTAAGACGACAATCATGATTATGAGATGATTTAATATCGGTTAATAGCATCATAACGCGTTATTTTCTTGTGTATGTCGAGATCTGGGTACGTCTGAAGTTCTGTGTTGCAACAAAGATTTAATTCTGAATTTGCAAATCTGCATGCTTGTTTTATAGCCTTCAAGGCACGTACACACGCTAGTATGATTATGGAAAGTCACATACCTGTGGGTTAGTTTCCTGAAAAGAACATACACGTGTGGATATTCTTTAAGGAAAGAACATACATAAATTAGGGTTTTGATGTAAAGGATGTATGCACAATTTAATCAATCTCGATGTGTTTCTATTGTCTGTCAATGAAGTCTTCTTGATGATCTTGGTTTAAAGAATGATGTTTTGATTATGGATTGATTGATTGAAGAATGTTGAACTAACTTGTTTGTTGTGATTGAAGATTAGTGAAGGTTTTGTAGTTCTTTCAGAATGCTTCATTAAATCTATGTGTGATTCACTATTTGTTTCAGAGTGACAGTGGTCCATTTTTCAGGTTTCAGTGGTTGAATATTTGTACTTGAGTATGCTTGTTTTATTGATTGGTTGGGTCAATGGTTGAGTTACAGAGATAAGTTTCAGTTTCAATGATTTATTTTGAGCTTAAATTTTGATAGTGGGTCTAGTCTGAAAATTTGATGAAATGTGGTCTACAAGTTATAATGTTGTGTAGCATGTGGATCGAGTATGAAAATTTAGGAAACATGGACGCTGGATATGAGGGAGATGGAGATTCCTTCTGGTGGTGGCTAGTAAATTAGATTAAGGGGTTGGAGATCCCTTCCAATAGGAGCTGGAAAGTGAATGAAAGTTATTGCCTTCTGTAGGTGGGTTCCTATGTACTAGTATGAGTTTACGCTAGTACAATATTCAGGGGATTATGGCTCCTTTCCAGTAGGAGCTAGGGAACAAGCAAAGATTGTAGCCTTCTTTAGGTGGATTCCTATGTATTGGTATGAGTTTGCGTGAGTACAAGATTGCTAAAAAGTTTCTTTATATTGAAAAGAAGACAGAGACGACAACAACAATTGGTTTTTTCCTGCATTGGGTTTCCACATAAATCCTAGTGTTATTGTGTGTTTCTCATGTGCGAAGGCTTATTTTTCTCTTATGGAACATGGGTACTATCTATCTCAAGTTTAATAAATTATTAATGCACTCGCTCAAGATAAAAAAATGATGAATTAACTGAAACATATGTTTTATGGATATACGCTAGTTGTCTTAAGAACAATTGTGTACACACATGGGTTCCCTTCAGTAAAGTTGCATATAGAAATCAATAAATCAAATTGAAAACTTTATGATTTGAAAATACTAATTCACCCTCCCCTTCTTAATATTTTTCCCAACAATTGGAATCAGAGCAAGTCCTCTGGCAGAAGCTTAATCGCTTGAAGGAGATTCATCAAGATGAGTAGTCACGAACGAGTATTTTCTATCAAACCTACTATATTTAATGGAACTAACTTTGTCTTTTGCAAAGTTATGATGAGAAGATACTTGCAAGAAGTAGGAGTTGAAGTGTGGGAAATCATTCAAAGTGGATATCAATATTCAACCTCTATTCCTTCAGATACTATAGGAAAGAAACAATATGAAACCAATGCAAAGGCTATAAATGCCATCTTGGGAAGTCTAGATGAGACCAAGTTTTTGAAGGTAATGCAGATGAACATAGAAAAGGGAATGTGGGATAAGATTATCCAAAGTTATGAAGGAGACACCAAGGTAAAAAGTGCTAAAATTCAAACATTCAAAATTCAGTATGAGACATTAAAATGCATGATGATGAAAGCATTGCAACATTTTTTCTTTGTGTAGATGAACTTTTGAATTCCATGAGAAATCTTGGTAAAGAAATAAAAGATGCCTCTATTATTGAAAATATTTTGAGATCTCTAACTCTAAAGTTTGAATCCAAAGTATCTGTTATTGAAGAAATGTAGGATATGAAAAGTCTTACACTTTATCAATTCCATCGAATATTGACAGCATTTGAGATGAGGAAAGGTGGTTGTTCAGATATGAGAGAAGCATCCCTCAAAGATACTGCAAAAGGAAAAGAGAAGGAAGAATCAAGTTATGTATCAGAAGAAGAAGAGGCAAAGTTTGTAAAGAAACTCCAAGTGGGTACAAGATTATTCAAAGGTAAGCTTCCTTCCAAATGTTTTTCTTGTGGTAGAGTTGGTCATATGCTGCTAAGTGTCCCTATAAAGAAAATCAAGAAAAAGGAAAATAAGCTGCCAAAATAATAAGATGAGGTTTGAAAAGAAGAGAAGTTTTTAGACACATGAAGATAGTGATGGTGTTTCAAATGGTGAAGAAGGTGGGTCTAATCAAGATTATCACTTTTTTATGGAATTTGGAGACAAAAGTAATAATGATTTTGATGGCTTAGAAGAAAAGACTACTTTTATTGAAAACTTCGATAGGAATGTATCATATGCAGTAATAGTTACAGATGTTGGCAAATATTCAAGTTTGGGAGCAACTCGCTTTCTAGTGATCAATAATGAAGAAGACGAAGCATCATCAGGTATGGGTTTTTGTTCAAAATATGATCCATTTGCTTGTGTATGAAACAATGACACTGCTAATGATGGTGAAACCAATAGGTTTTCTCTTATGGGTAAAAGTGAAAGAAATCCTCTTAAAGGAGAAGATTAAGGCAAGTAAGGATCAATGGACAATGTAAATGTGCCTATGCTAAGAAAAGATAATTCTCAACAATGAAAAGGAGAGATGAAGCATAATATAATGGATCTTGATGTGTGGCATCTAGTGTGAAATGATTACACCAAGTTTCCTCCATCCGACAAAGAAGTAAAAAATAATATTAAGGATTTGAGTAACATATTTTGTAGCATATCAATTCAATATTGAATAAGGTTATGCATTATACTATTGGAAAGAAAGTGTGCTATGAGTTACAAGAAATACATGTAGAACTCTCAAAGGAATATCTCGCAAGTAGTATTATATCTAACAATGTGTCCAAAATGACAGATGGAGTTTCTTTCAAAAATATTGTTAATCTTAACGATAAGTTGTAGGCTTATGATAACAAGGATCATGTTGGTATGGTATCTAATGAATATTGTCAAGGTCTTGAAGGTAAGGTCATATCTCTATGAGAAAATCTTGAAAATTCAAATAAGCAGAATGAAGAACTACTTCAAACATTTGAAGAACAAGAAAATGGGTTCAAAGAAAAGATTCTCAAATTAAAACAACAAGTGGAGGAAGGAAGAAATATTGAAGAAATTATGAAGAAGTAGGAAAAGAAATATCAAGTTGAGGTAAATATTGTAAAAGGTAAATTAGAAGAAAAGGATAAACATTTGCGATTCCAAGATAATACTAAGATTTTCAATAATACTCTTAGTAGTCAAAAATCTCTTGCCATCAAATTTGGTCTTGGCTTTTATGAAACTATTATAGGTGAATCTAGTTCACAAGCTAATGTAAGGAATTCTAACGGAAACAATCAAATAGTCAACAACAAGAAAAAAGTCAACCTCATCGACAATCAATGAAAGAAAATCTTCAAACGAAACCATTTATTCCTTACTATATAAGTGTTAATTGGTTTTCTCCTTTGATTAATAATGTTGAATGTTCTATATATCATAATTATGGACATGTTGCATCCAATTGCAGGAGTAGAATGTTTCGAGCTAATAATTGTCTCCTAGAAAGTTCATCATATTCCAAGTACTTTAAGGGATATTGTTTTGCTTGCCATATGTTTGGTCACAAAGCCATTAATTGTAATAGAATAAGTATGAAACATATAAGATGCTATGCTTGTAACAAGTTTGGGAATGTAGAAAACAATGAAGGAATAAGTCTATGTATAACCACAGACAACATGGTAAGAAATCAGATAAGAACATTAATATATGAAAATATGAAAAAGGTGGATCCACCAATAAGAAAGAAAAAGAAGAATAGATAAGGTGTGGTATTGCTCTCTACTCATTTGAAAATGAAGATAAAGGGTACAAAAATAGTGGATGTTCTCATAACATGGCTAGAGATAAGAGTAAAATAGATTCTTTTAGGAAGAACCATCATGGTAATGTTATTCTTGGAACTGATTTTCAACAAAAATTCTAGGACAAGGTAAAGCTAGAATTAATAAAACTACAACAACAATTGCTACTTTATTAGTTCAAGGGCTAAAGAAGAATATTCGAAGTGTAGGAGAAATGGCAGATAAGGGAAATATAAATGTGTTTACATCAACCAAGTGTAAGGTTATGAATGAAGTAGCTGGAAAGGTCATAATAAGAGGATATAGAAATCGAGACAAATTATATGTGTGTGAAGAACAAAATTCTCATAGATATGAGAAAGGTTCAAAATTAGACTAAAATAAGATGGTTCCTATTGCAGTCTCTTATTCTTATATGAATAGTTCTAACATTGACTGCAGAGGTGGAAATAGTTACTTCACCTCATGAAATCTTAAGAAAATTATCAAGTCCTTAGAATAAGTGATATGTAATCTCAGGGGGAGTAATACATGTGTTGTCTTGATGATGAATCCCATGGTTGTTTTTTATTTTCATGTTTCTTATACTACTAAAAGTGGCTATGGCGTAGTAACAATGCACATGTATAGATAGAACAGACTCAGGGGGAGCTGAAGGTGTGAAATTTCAGTATTTCACTTTTTGTACGCAGATCCTATGAAGAAAATTTGTGTGCATCCCTGAGTTTTGAACTGAATAATTGTGTATATCTTGGTTTGATGAAAAAACAGTGGGACAGACTCAGGAGAAGGGTCTAATATGCTTCAGTCAATTATTGTTTGGCTTTTTTGCTTTGATGGTTGATGATTACAGTATGTTGATGCTATTTAGAAGTTGTTTTCATCTTTATAATTTGTTGATACCTTGATGGGTGACTGGTTGATGTAGAATCTTTGATGTCCTAACTGATAGATGAAATGATATGATTAGATGTGGCAGTGAATAGTTGGTACACGTTCAAGGGGACCATTTGATATGCTTGTAATAATGCATTGCTACCATTATGTTTGTTTGATACATAATGATTCTTTTGTCATGTTACTTATGAACTTCTTGAATAATGAGCTTGTTATCTCATACTATGATGAAAATTTGATTATGCCTGCTTAAGTTGAATATTGATGAAATATCTCTTGATGAAATGGTGTTGATGTAATAATTCTTCATTATGAATAATTTGGGCCTAGAGAATGATGTTGCAAAGACATGGTTATATGCTACTACTACATCTGTTGGATGATACTTGTAAACATGGCATATTGAAGAATGATGCTACAATGTCATGTCCTACTTCATGATCATATGCTTCGTTCTCTCTTATGATGTTGTGGCCACATATTTCGTGACAGGCTGATGATATTGAAGATACACTGTCTTATCTTGTGAATTGATGATGGAAATGTACATGTTTTTGTTCTTGGTGTTGTTGACAGATGCTTAGGGTGAAAATCATATATGGTGTCTGATAGTTTCTAAGGACTATCATGATCCTATTAAGGTATTTGGTATTGGTTATAAATGTCTTATTTATCATTTGTTGTAAGGGTCATGTAAATACCTATGATGTAATCATTGTAAAATTTAGTCATGTATGGACTATTATGGTCAAGTCCTTTTGGACATGTGATGTAATTTGTAATTCCACTATGTTTGGGAAGTTTATGTAATAATGATGTCAAATATGTAAACACACTCTAATTGGGTGCTTGATGTAAGTTTGATTCCTCGGTGATAGGAAAAGTCATAGAGTCATGTACTTCATTGTACATCCATCAGAAACTTTATAAATTTCTCAGAGGGAGCATAATCATTGTTCATACTCAACAGTTTAGATATGTATGTCTTCATTCACCATTGGTCAGTCCTTTTCCCTTGATGTTAAAGGGAGAAAGTATCTTGGTGTTTGGAGAGTAGCTTGGTTTGGTGCTTGGATTTACAGGTTGTGGTGACCAAACACCTAAGTGGTGGCCATCAAGTCCAAATGGGGAGATATTGGCATTACGAATTATGTGTTTTTCTTAATGGCAACCTACTTGGTGAGTTGTATCTTGAGGGAAACCTACTTGTTGAAGATGTAGACATGATGTGATAGAGTGTTTTACAAATGTGACAATGTGTTTTGACAAAGGCATAGTAATTCAGAGGCAGAGGTATGATAAATTTGAAAGTTAAAGAGGTATATGTGGGTTATGTGAAGCAAAGCTCGGTACACATGCAGGTATGAAGAACAAAAGGTGTGTACAGTTTCCACACCATGATATTCTAAATACCAAGTGTACTTACCATGATATTTCCCCATGGTATTGAGCGCATCCTGTATAAGAAAACCGTCGGTTGGAGTATGGTTTTAACCTATGGTATTAGATAAAGGGTAAGCTATATAAGGTGATGAAGATGAAAGTGATAGAGTGTGAAAGTGATGGAAATCTTATGAATAGCTAGATCTGAAAGAAATATGCATGTAATGGGCTATTGGTACTTTGATTTATCTAAAACTAAGTATGCACCCCGCGAATTTTATGATGGATCATATCCAATAGATCTGAGGTAACAATCACGATTATGAGATGATTTGATTTGGGCTAATAGTGTCTTAAAGTGTGAATATCTTGTGTATGTTGAGATCTAGGTATGTCTAAAGTTCTGTGTTGCAGCGAAGATTTGATTTCTAATTTACAGATCTGTATGTGATTTTTATAGCCTGCAAGGTGTGCACACATGCTAGTGTGATTTTGGTGTGTTGCATACATGTGCGTTAGCTTCCTAAAAAGTTCTTACATAGGCAGATTTGATTTGAGGAAAGTGTGTACATAAAGTAAGGTTTTGATGAAAATGATGTTTGATTAATTTATTCATTCTTGATGTGTTGTTGATGTATTTCAATGAATTATTCTTGATGATATGGGTTTAAACAATGATGTTTCGATTATGTATTGATTGATTGAAGAATGTCAAAATTACTTGCTAATTGTGATTAAAGACCAGTGAAGGTTCTATGGTTCTTTCAGAATGTTGCAGTAAATATGTGTATGATTTAGTGTTTTTTCAGAGTGACAGTGGTCTTGTTTTCAGGTTTCAGTGGTTGAATATTTCTACGTGGGTATTCTTAATTAAAGGCACATATACATGTATGTTTTCTACTACAAAGTAGCATACATATTTTGAAAAATGGTTGATCACGGTTTGCAGTAACATAATATTATTTCTGTGAGGTGTAGTATGATGTTTAGTATTTCGGTATAGTGATCTGACTCTTCTAGATGATTGGTTCAGTTTTGGTTAATTCAGTTATTAGGTTTCAATGATTGGTTGGCTCTTGTTGTTTAGTGATTGGTTGGGTCAATGGTTGAGTTAAAGAGATAAGTTTCAATTTCGATGATTGATTTTGAACATAAAAAATAGCATTGGGTATAGTATGAAAATTTGAGGAAACGTGGCCTACAAGTTATGATGTTGTGTAACAGGTGGATCCAATATGAAATTTTATGAAACGTGGTCCCTAGATATGAATGTGTTGGAGCTTCCTTCTAGTGGTGGCTGGTAAATTAGATTAGGGGGTGGGAGATCCCTTCTAGCAGGAGCTAGAAAATGAGTGAAGGTTGTAGCCTTCTGCAGGTGGGTTCCTACATACTGGTATGAGTTTACATCATTACAAGATTCAGGGGGTTGGAGCTCCCTTCCACTAGGAGCTAGAGAATGAGTGAAGGTTGTAACCTTCTATAGGTGTATGTATGTGTACTGGTATGAGTCTGCGTCAGTACAATATTGTAAAATTGTTTCTTAATATTAAAAAGAAGATATAGGCAACAACAACATGTGGTTTTTTCCCACATTGGGTTTCCACCATAAATCTTGATGTTTATGTGTGTTTCTTATGTGTGATCATTTATTTTGTTCCTACTACACATGGTTACTATCTATCTAATGTTTAATAAAGTATTGATGCAATTGCTCGAGATAGACAGATGATGAATTAGCTGAAACATAAGTTTTTTGGATATACGCTAGTTTTCCTAAGAATAGTCACATACACATGTGGGTTCCCTTTAGTAAAGTTACGTCAAAAAATCAAGAAAAGAAATTGAAAAGTTTATGATTTTAAGATACTGATTCATCCCATCCCCTCTCCATATTTTTCCCAACACAAGCCTAGATGCTACCAAAGTTCTACACCTACACCATGAGGAATTTTAGTGCCTCCTAGTCTCTCAGGCTTTACCGTAATCCACAATCTGATCCAGGGATCATTAGGCTGTACACTGAGACCCACTCTCTAGGTTTTTTGTACATCCCATGACGGGATTACTAGGCCCAACAAAGTGAAATCCACCACTTGGCTTTACCGTATATCCCGCCATTCACCGACAAGGATTCCTAGGCCCACTGTTGACTTGTTTGGGCCTAACCGAGGTTTGGAGGTGATTTAGCCAAACAAATCCCAGTACTATTGGCCCTTTCAGCAATAGTCCGCAGAGCGCAGACTAAGGTCTCACCTGAAGTAGTATGGGAGGGTGCTAGAACTAGGTTTTTGCACCTTGGGGATGTCTAATGGTATCAAGTGGTCCGCGGTTCGACCCTACGTGGACATTGCTGTGCGCGCTTACTCGTACCCTACAGCCTGAGATGATGTCTTCATGCGTCCCTATTCAGTGTTATTACCCAAGTTTTTTTTCCTAGCCTGATATTAGGTGATTAACTAAAATTATTTATACCCTTTTAGTTATCCTTAACAATGTTCACAATTCATATAAGTGCACATGATAAGAAAAACAATATAAATGCATAAAACGTAATATAAAAACAGATACACAAAAATTGGAATCAACATCTCTTTATTATTCTTCGTTCAAGGTTACAGACTCGAAATCGCCCTGTGCACTCAGCTGCAGAGGTCTGTGCACTTAGCTGTGGACTCTACTAGGCCTCTGCGCACTCAGCTACAGAGCGTCTTCCTACTACTACAATCCAAAGCACTTAGACTATTACTCTATACCTCAAACATTTGTGCTCCTCTATCTCCAATTCGCTCTCTTTACAACTTAGAGCCTCACTCTATTTATATAATCCCATGGTCTACAGACCATGGGTAGGCTGACATCACACTACATTACATTACAAAACTTAGGGCAGACAACCCTATGACTCAACCTATACTTCGCGCTCCACGCCCGCAATTCACAAAGTTTTACAATACATTTGACCCAAAACTTGGGCTTTGATCCCCAAAACATGTCGTGGGGGGATTTGATGCCCAATAGGCCCCTAACATGAACATCGTGACTCGCGCTCGAGTCACTCTGTTAGTGTGGTGACCTTGGCACGAAGTCCCTCCAACTTGTCCCAAATGACCTGAATTTCGGTTGATGCCTGTTGTACCTAATGCAATCTTGTTTCTAAATCATCTGTGTCTGAATTGTGTCCTTTCCTTGGTACTAGCATTTGTTGCATGTGTTTATAGTCTCGCGCCCTTGTCTGACTCCTTAAGTCGTGAAGAATATGTTGCAGCCATTTACTTAGATAGTCGACCCACTTGTGTAGGGCTTCAAGCGATTATCATTTACTTTTCCTGGGAAGGGTTCTCCATTTAGTTTGACTAGCCTAACCATGCCTCTATCGGTGACCTCCTTAACCATGTACGGTCCCAGCCAGTGCATTCTGAACTTTCCTAGAAAATTTTCAAACTTACTGTCATACAGGACCACTAAGTCATTTATCTTGAAGGTGTGCAACTCAATATGGTGGTCGTGCCAGGCCTTTTCACACTATTTTTGTACCTGCTGATGAACTCCAGCTAGAAACCGTTCTTCCTCGAGTTCTTCAAATCACACGAGCCTTTCTTCTAGTGCTTCGCGGTCCATCATGCTTGTGGGTGGTACAGTGTACTTTGCTGATGATGCACCTGGAACTCTTCTGTGAGCACACTGATGGTTTCACTTAGGAAATTTCTTCCACGATCACTCATTATGATTTCAGGATAGCCAAATCATGTCAACATGTTTTCGAATAAAAACTTCACAGCTGTAGTTTCTGTGCAGTCTTTGACCAGCTGCGCTTCTGCCCATCGTGTCAGGTATTCTGTCGTGGTGACGATGTTGTGCGCACCGATCTTTCCCTAAGGTTTGATCGGTCCCAAAAAGTTGATTTCCCATTTTTTAAACAACTGCAGTGTCATTTATGGATTTAATGGCATCTCGTCCCTTTGTGATGGTTTTCCAGTCCTTTGACATATATCGCAGGTCTTATAGTGCGTTTTCAAATCCTGGTGCAGGGTTGGCCACCATAAGCTTACGCAAAGAATCTTCTATGTGGTCGCACGTCCTGCATAGTGTCCTCCTATAGTGCCCCTATGTGATTTCCTGAGGATCTGACCTCGTTCAAATTCACGTACTTATATTCGCAAGATCTCATCATTGCCCTTTGTAGAGGTGCCCCGTGATGACAGAAAAATCTACTGTGTGCACCACCAATTCCTTCTTCTGTTGGACTAAATATTCCTTCAGCGTAAGCCCTATCATTATAAAATGGATTGTATCTTTGAAGTGTCCCTCATCGATGCGCACTACAAAGAGTTGTGAATCTGGTAGTCCCTCCTCCAAATTCGTTGGTTCCTCGCCCATCTCAATTCGTGACAAGTGATCTTGTCCTACGTTTAGGCGTCTCGGCTTGACTATGACCTCAAAATCATATTCTTGAAACATTAAGAGCCATTTGCATATGAGCCCCCGCAAGACAGGCTTATTCACCAGGTATTTCAACGCAGAATGGTCGATATACATCTTGAAACGTCCTTCAAGTAAATAATGTTGGTATTTTTGGAGCACGTACACCATTGCCAACTCCTCATGCTCAGTGGTGGAATAGTTCAGGGTGATCTTCATCATCCTAAGTCGCCAACATTCCCTTTTAAGTCCGTAACTTTGGTCAGGAACAAGTCTTGATATTCATGGAGTAACTCAATGACCTTATCCACCATGGCATCATACCAGTAGTACCCAAGTGTTGTGTACTTCGGCTCTGCATCCATTCCAATGTTTACCTTCTTTGTCTTTAGTGGCGCGATGATGTCGGGGTCTTCAAGTGATGGTCCTCGAATCTCGCGACAACCTTCCATTTCTGAAATGTTAATATTTCATGGGTCCTCATCATCCTCCTCAACATTTACGTTGTAACACTCTAGCACGAAGCTCAACTGTGTCACCCATTCTGGCTGAGGTAATTCCATTGGCTCCTGGGGTATTTTGAAGATAACTACTTTTACTTCTTGTAGTGCATCGTCAACAGTATCTGACCAACGATCTTCAAATGTGAAAGTTAATAAAAATCCCTCGCGCAAGACATCCCATTCGCTCGTACCATGGTGGATTTTGTCTCAGTATATCAATTCATGGGTATGACATCTAGGATATGATAAAATAAATGTATCCATTCAGGTTGTGGCTCTCCCCCGTAGACCTTGGTCCATTTCACGAGGTGTGTGCATGGATCATCTCATCCATCATATTTGTCTATTAGCCATATCTGTGGTTTCCCAAATCATATGTGCATCATTTTTCTACATCCTTTCCAGTCCTAAAAACTTCCCTGATGCGTACCCCACCATCATGCGGGTGTTGCACGCAGTGCACATTTCAAAGCATCGAACCACTGTTGTTATGGTACTGCGCTTTTGAATTTATTCAGGAATTCATCCATCGCTATCAACCCATCATATGTAGGCATATCCCTTGCCTCTGTTGTCACATAGTGTAGTGATCTAACCATCATGTTACAATTAAGCGTTGTTACTTCATGTAGCCGATTGTGCCATCGCTATATGTTTTCATCTGAATCCGAAGTGCAGGAGCTTTCACGCTCCCATGAAATCCTTCAATCTGTAGTTGGATTCACCAAATCCTATTCTGGCGTGATTATCTTGTAAATACAATCGAGATCATCATCATTATCATCATCATGCATCGGTTCGGTGTATCATGCTCCTTCAGCTGGATCTCACGGTACTACTACACGTAGTGACTTTTTTTCAAATATCATTTTGTGCTTCTTCAGATTTATGACTCCGCTCATATTGGTGGCCCAGTCTATTCCTAGTAGTGTAGGGTAGGGATTACTATCATCAACAATCTCTATCACTTCAAAATCCCCTTGCGTGCTTGCACCTTCAATATCTACAGTCACCCATTTGCAATCTTCCCATGGGCAAGATCTTCTGTTAGTTCGCCATTCATAACTGAATAGGAGACCACTGTACTGCGGGTCTGCCCATGTGTTCCCATGTTTTTTTTGGTAGTACATTCACGTTTGATCTGAGATCTAGGATTACTTGATCCATTTCATACTCACCAATTTGCGTAGTCAACCTCATTTCCCTTCCTATGTGTAATGCATCCTTTCCAAGTATCCGGACCATGCTCAGTTCTCCTGAACCTGTGCACCTACTGATAACTTCCTGTAGCCCTTTTATTGCCTTGGTGTTGTGTAGTAATTTCATGCATGTCTCCAGAAAGGTAGTGAGCATTGAAGGATCCATCACTGGTTCTAGTTGATCCTTACTACCTAAAGTGGAGGCATCCGTGAAACTCTTGTTAGCTTTCGTGAATGTCTCCTTTGCGTGTCCTAAATCAAATTCAGGTTCCTTTGTAGGAGCCTTGCTAACCGACGCACTTTCTTCTAAATTCTTACCTTTATCATCACCAGTGGTCATATTGATCCTAAGCATCATGTTTAAATTCGATTCTTCTTCATGTGGCTCAAACCTCATCATCTGCAAATTTTGAGTCAGAGGGGGCTGAAGTACCCCGTTTTCATGCAGTCTTGCTATCAATGTAGGGCAGTCTTCTATCTCATGATCAAACTGGGTAAAATATAAACATGAAGCTCTCGTTAGATTTGTACAATCGTAGGCATAATGCCCTAGACCTCCGCATTGTAACAAATCAACTATCCATGACCCCTTCCTACTCCCATTCCACCTTGACCTCGTCTCCACCCCTGAAATCTAGCTCACACCATCCTTGTATTTGGATGGAGGGCTCCTGTTTCGGTCTGCACTCTACAAGCAGGAGTCTGGTCCATCATTAACTCGTAAATTCTACATGTGCACTCATCATGGCCTACTGACCTGCAGAAATCGCAGAACAACTGTTGGGACGTCTGCATATACTTTTGTCATAGGTGACAATTATCTATAGCGTACTTCCCTCCTATCTGACAAATTGCGCACCATAATGCAGGCCTCACGCTCGGTCCTGCTTGTGCCTCTGGTCTTAATGGCATCGACCCTCCTCCTACCAAGTAGTTCACGAAGACTGGACAATGGTCCTTGTCATGCCCCTGGCCTTTACATTTTATGCACCACACCTCCTCACATACCTTTGGGTGAGTTGTCCTGTCTTATTTTAAGCTTTGCATTTCTAGGCATAAATTCTGCAGTTGTGCGTGGATTTTTTGGACTCCCATGCTAGGATATTGTATTGGAGTCTCATGAAATCGCATTGCCATCTCCAAAGATATGGTCTGGTTGGAAAGTTTTTGTTGTGAAAACAACGTCCTTATGTGCGGTGTTAGTGACGCTACAAACCATGTGTAGTGTTGTTCATCCGTCAATGTCATGTTGGCTTCGCGAATCATACCCTTCAGTCTTTGGTCTAGATCCTAGGGGGTCTCGCCTGGAATCATCATGATTTCCTTAAACCCATTATTCGACTGCGCTTCTAATTTTGGCTTGCTAAATTCCTTATTCAGTGCGGTTTGGATATTTGTGATCCCTGCATTTGGATGGGCATTAGAATGCTTAATGTACCATGTCAATGCATGATCCTGCAACGTGATAACCAGGGTTGCCTTCTTGATGTTATCATTTGTGACTCCTTGTGCTTCCCATACAACTTTTATCATGAACCAAAATTGGTCCGGATCCTCGTTTCCTACTCCCTTGAATACTAGAAACTTTATTGCACTCGCCATATTAAATTATGGTAGTGGCGGAGGTGGTGTGGGCGAAGTTGGAAGTGAATATGGTGAAACTAGTGGTGGTCAAGGTGGGGGTGGTATGCACGGAATTCAATGTCTTATAAGAGTAATCGCGCTCCTCGACGAAAATCTTGTGAGCTCCTCCTCGCTCTCCAACCGAGGTGAAATCAAGGGATTAGTCTCTAATTCTTCGTTACTTCCATTTCTATAGGTCCTTTGACTTCGCGTTGCCCCAAACATTAGTTTATTCGCATAACCCACTTTTCACACATTAGCATTTTAATCAAAGTGTTCAAAGATTTAATGTACTTACATCGCGGTCCCTTGAGGAAACATCATTCTGCCTCACTATAGCTGATGGTCATTTCTACCACGAACTCAACGATAAATCCTCCTATAACTCGGTCGAGCCAATGGTCCATAGCTCGCACGATCTTATCTCCTGACGTTTCTACTCTGCGCACTAATTCCGTAGTCCACACGATTGGTTTGTTGAGCCTATACGTTCCCTAACTGTCTACTAGCTTCACACTCCACTCATACAGCTCAGAAGGAAAGGATGAAAAGAAAATTTCATGGATTTCTGTATACAAGTGGCCGTCCAGTCACTGTTCCTTAGATACTCGCGAATTTCTATCTTCCTGTGCCACGAACTCGTGAATCTTCTTGTCCAACCATCCTTCATTTTATCTCTTTGTTGGATTCCAGTGGCACAACATCAGACATCCCTTACGAAAATCCTAGACTCGGCAATAGAACCATTTGTTGGATTGTTGGGGCCTAACCCATGTTCGAAGGTGATTTAGCCAAACAAATCCCGGTACTACTGGCCCTTTCGGAAATAGTCCTCAGAGCACAGACTGAGGTCTCACCCGAAGTAGTATGGGACGGTGCTAGAACTAGGTTTCCGTACCTTGGCAATGCCTAATGGTATCAAGTGGTCCACGGTTCGACCTTATGCACACGTTGCTGCTCTCGCATACCCATGCCTTGCAACCTGAGATGTTGCCTTTGTGAAACCCTATTCAGTGTTATTACCCAAGTCTTTCCTCATAGCCCGATATTAGGTGATTAACTAAACTTATTTAAACCCTTTTATTTATCCTTAACAATTTTCACAATTCATATAAGTGCGCATGATAAACAAAATAGTATAAATGCATAGAACATAATACAAAAGCAGATACATAGAAATTGGAATCAACTTCTCTTTATTATTCTACGTTCAAGGTTATAGACCTGACACCACCCTACGCACTCAGCTGCAGGGGTCCACACACTTAGCTGCGGACTCTACTAGGCCTCTACGCACTTAGCTATAGAGCCTCTTCCTACTACTACAACCCAAAGAACTTAGACTCTTACTCTATATCTAAACCATTCGTGCTCCTCTATCTCCAATTCGCTCTCTTTCCAACTTAGAGCCTCGCTCTATTTATACAATCTCATGGTCCACGGACCATGGGTAGGCCAACATGACATTACATTACATTACAAAAGATAGGGCAGACAACCCTATGACTCAACCTATACTTTGCACTCTGCATCCGCAATTTGCGGAGTCTTACAATACATTTGACCCAAAACTTGGGCTTTGAGCCCCAAAATATGTTGTGAGGGGATCCGATGCCCAACACCCACCGACGCAAACAGTTTTAGATTTACCGCAACCCACAATCTAGCACAGGGGTTACTAGGCCAGTGGCTTTACCGTGATCCACAATCTAGTTCAGGGATCACTAGGACATGTGTTTGTCATTTCAGAGGTCCACCTTGCTTAACTTTGAATCCATCTAGCAATCCAACTCAACCAATATATGAGAACTCATCTCATTAAGGCTATCAATAAATGGCATGGTTAAGCTAAAAAATATTGTCATGCCATGATAGAAAAGAGCCACATGAAATACCATGCATGGAAAATATAGCACGGAAAGCACACATCCAATTCGATACTGCAAATAATATTGTTGTAGCTACTCGTCCTGCTCTTCCTTTCTTTCTCCTTCCTTCCTCTTGCCTTCTTTTCCTTTCCTGATGTAATGCCCAAGTGCTCCGACGAAAATCTAAGTGACTAAGAGTGAGAGACAAAGAGAGAAAATAATGAGAGAGCTCCAAAACTTAACTGGCAAAAGGTTACCAACCGATCCTCGGAAGCCTTTTTATTAATGAGGCCTCGATTTTCTTCATTTTCCATTATTTTCCTTCAATTTCCTCCTCACATGCAGCCTGTGACCTTTCACCTCCATTTTCTCCTAATTTCCATTATTTTAATAAATAAATGTGCCAGAAATTCCATTTTGCCTTTCCAAATCCTTAGCCATTACATTTTGCCAATTTCCTTAGGCATAATAAATTAAATGAACACCCCCTAGGATTTCTTACTCAACATTCAGCATGGAATAAGTGTCCCATGAACCATGCTTATTATTTTTAACTTTTATTACATGGAATTTTCACTAAGGCTATTACAATTCTTTTTTCCCCATTATCATCCAGACACTTAATAACCTTGTCATAACAATCTAATTTGGTTTTGTGGAGGTAAATATAATCAATATCCAAAAGCATATGATATGATCCCAATGAAAGAACATTTAGATGTTTTGATGTAGGAATACCATTCAGCTCAAATGAACAAGCTCTTACCCAGGGTGAACTCTCTTCTTAGTACTTGTAACCATCTACACAAACGAAGACTATGCATGCACTTATTTTCTCAAACCACACTTATCCACCAGGATAGGATTAACATTACTATAATTAGATATAGGGTGAATAAAAATAGAAACAACTCGACCAAAAATCTTACATTCCATCTCAATAATGGATTCCTAGCAATATTCCTTGTTTTTTTATTCAACTACATAAATTCAAAGAGTGCTATGATCCATATCCCCAACTATCTGCACCTTCTGAGAATTGTAGATATGAGACCTTCCACCTTGATACATTGGACAATCCTTCTTGCGATAATATTTTCCACATATCCAATATTCCAATTTTCACCTACCATCACCTCCATTATTTTGCTCTCGAGGCTGCACACAGGTCCCTTATCAACCAAATTAAAATTCTTTTAAGGAGCAACATTTTCTATCTCACCTACATCTTGAGGCATTCCCCACTTCGATGGCCACTTCCATTTAAATTTCCCATTTCCCTTAAAATCATGCTTAGGATCATATTTATGCTTTGGCTGCTCATAACAATACTTCAATTTCCTGATAGATTCCTCCAATGACTGAGGATCATCAAAATCAATCCAGACTCTATATGTTGTTAGAAACACATTGATGAACCTTTGAATAATTTCTTTCTCATCCTTGACATATTGTACATACATCAACAACTCCAGGAACATGCTAGTGTACTCATCATCTGTCATAGGACCCATATGTAGCTCATAAAACTCCTCACCTCTATCATCATAATACCTTTCATATATATACTTCTTCTTAAAGAGTCTTTTGAAATCATCCCAAATCAACTCTTCTTATTGAATTCCCTTGAAATTATTCAGATATTCCCACCAGATATTTGCTTTCCCTTTAAGACTGAAGGTAGTTATTTTAGCTTTCATGTTATCTAAATATTTTACGCAATATGAAGAACATCTTGATCAACAACGACCTTGCCTCTGCATCTTCTAAATTCTTCATATCTCCATCTAATGTAGGAGGCTTAACATTCTTGAACTTGTCTAGAAAGTATTCACTCCTCTTATAAGAATGGTGGCACTGATGATAATGATGATGTCTCCCGGATGAGGAACTAGAATGATACCCATACATACGAGTCCTCCTATTAGGTGTATCCAATGAACTAACTCCTCTCACTCTGTCCCCTTTATCAAACCTTTATCCCAATTTAGACATGCTACCATAGGCCCCATTAGTCTTCTCGTCCTATTCTTCACTAATCCTCAACTTTCACTATCTCTACAAGTCTAACAAACTCTAAAGGATCATTTCATTGACCTTTTCCTGCCTTTCTTGAGCCACTGCAAGTCTTTTGTGAGCTTCAAGCACCCTGTAATTGTCCGCCTTACTTCTGATCTTTGTTCTCAAACTCCTAAATGTATATGTTATACCAGGAGAATACTCATCTCCTTGTTGCCTAACGGATCTTTAGGGAGGATTACGGGAACTATAGACTGCCATCTTGCTCGTCATATTCTATTCTCTTTTTCCTTCAAGCATCCCATGTCAGATAAACCAAATAGACACCATAACCAAAATCATACAATAGGAATGTTCAAGGGAGGCTTATCTCATCTCCAAAATCAGTCCAAATTAGCATGATACATGTATAATCATAATCATATGAATATATCATTGTCATGTATCATAATACAAACTACATGCAATGACCTCATGCATGAAAACCATTACCATGGAAATGCATGTAAGGGAGAAATTGTAGTCTTTTTCACCCAATTAGGTGCCTACAACCACGTGATCTAGGCTAGTTTTTAATGACCACTCTCCATACTATTACCCAGAACTTGAAAAAACTTTCCAGAATGATAAACTACGCAAGGATAAAGCCTCTAAAACAAAAATTAATCAAGGAATTGACCTAACCCAGTCTTACCATGATAGTCATTCTGTCAAACACATGCTGAACATGAAATCTATAGGCCATCAATGCATATCTAAAAATAGAGATCTAAAACTTATCTAAGAACCATCAAAAAGGTCCTATTCCCTCTTAGTATAGTTGCAACAACATCTATTAGGTCATACATGCAATAACCATTGATTTACAAATAAAAACACGATAAGAGCCATAACTTGAATCTGTTATACAACCATGCTTATAACAAGCATATAATGAAATAAACAACAACCATAGAATAACCATTGAAGAAAAAAAAAAAACAAGTGTAATTATTCATGAATTACAAGGGAAGACAACCCTTATCAATCATATACAAAATCCAACCAAGTCAGGGATTTCAACATGCCACTCGGCCATAGATGGGGTTGAACCAATTCTCTCTTTCAGCCAATTACCCTTGTGCGATATTCCAAGAATGAATATGTGAACTCATGGTATAAAATGATGGATACACAACCAAGGGAATCTAGAGGTTAAACCACCTCCACCGTAATACTACTGTGATCTTGCCTAAACCAATCTTGAGATCACAAAACCAAACCAAGTTTGGACATATCAAAATTCCTTCACCATCCCTTAAGGAATTTGTCTATCTCCACCCACCAGTGGAGGGATTCCCAGAGAAAACCATATCCGCCACCAACCCTTAGGACTTTTCTAAGACCACCTCACCCAA
The DNA here is from genome assembly GCA_031772625.1 of Pinus tabuliformis. Taxonomy (NCBI): domain Eukaryota; kingdom Viridiplantae; phylum Streptophyta; class Pinopsida; order Pinales; family Pinaceae; genus Pinus; species Pinus tabuliformis. Next base: position 1,453,755,490 of record CM062816.1, read on the forward strand.
ATCCAAAAACCTTCTGGCAATCCAAAGCTCAACCAAGAATGGATCCCATCACACCATGGTTATTCAGAAATGGGAAGGAAAAGGTGGAACCACTTTCAAAACTAGGAAAAAGTCATGGCAAAGATAACAAATAAACCAAATAAACGCATGTACATACCATGCATTCCAAAACCAACTAGGAAATCATACATGCAACCTGTTACCTGCAAGTATTGCCGCTGAAGCTACTTCATCCAACCTTTCCTTGTTTGATCCTTGCTTTCCTTTGCTTTCCTTTTCTTTCCTTTGCTTGATTCCTTTATTTCTCCCCTTGGTGCTCTTCTCCTCTTTGAAACCAATTCTAAAACTAAACTGACAAAAGACCCCAAATTGATGCTTTAAATACTTTTTATTATTGATGACTCTAATTTCTTCATTTTTCCTCTATTTTCCTTCATTTTCCTCCTCACATGAAATTTTGACATTTCACCTTAATTTTCTCCTAATTTCCTTTATTTTCATAAATAAAATGTCAGTGATGCATTTTTTCTTTTTCAAAATCTTTTCCATTGCCTTTGCTAATTCCCCTTAATCATAATAAACAACAATTGATGCCCACTAAAATATTTTACTTAACATTTAAAATATGTGTCCCATAATCTTAATTTAATTTTTCTTTTATTAAATTTATTACATGAAATTTTAACCTAAATTTATTACCACTTTATTAGAGACTTTTTATAGTATTGACCGTGATGACAAACAACCAGAAATGAAGACATGCCATCTTGGACAACCTAATGATGGAATCACGTGAATAACTGCACTCGCGAGAGATCGCATTCATTAACGATTGTATATCTTCGTAACATTTAGAAGTCTATCATTGCTCGGTTTAATATTAGAAGTCTATAAGTGTTTGTCACTAAACTTGGGATGGTTATACACCAGCTGCACCAAGACTTCATAGAAATTGAAAGGCATGTTAAAAACATTGGTTGACGTTTAATATTGCTTGATGATTGTTATGGAATGCATGGAAAGCTTTGGAAAATTTTGTTTTTCTATGAATTTGTTTTTTGATGCGCTTTATTGGAGATAATTATCCCAAAATTTATTTACTAATACCAAGATTCCTTTGTATTATAGCTATTAGCGTTCTAATAATCTAGATTAAATTTATGTTTTTGCGATGGTAGATGTGCAGTGACACACTATCTCAGTGGTACAATTTGGTTCAGTCAAAATCAATATAAGTCAATATATAATGGGTGAAAACTATCCCTCAATGTTATTGATACATGAGCGAGTATTGGTTATATTCGTTTTTTTTGTTCACCCATATTGGTTGGTTAACATATTATCATTATTATCTATTATTTATTTACTAATGGAAGAAAATATATAAATAATAATAATAATAAATAAACTATAAAAACATATCAATTAATTAAGTATATAAATTTCTTTACTAAAAAATTTAATATAAATATATTTTTTAATTAATCAAATAAATAAAATATATCTATATGATATCTTAGTTTAATCCTATAGAAATTTTAAAACAACATATTCTAAATTTATTAAACATGCAACTTTATTTATATCTAAAGATTTAAGATTTAAGATTATATATATATATATATATATATATATATATATATATATATATATTAATTTTAGTTATTAAAATTAAAATTAAGCTAATTATATCTTTTAATCTCTTATTTATATATATATATATATATATATATATATATATATATCATTTTTTTAATTTAATTTCTTTTATTCTATTATTAAAATTAAACGAACTATTATTTTAATCTTTTTAATCTAATTATTAGTGTTTACCAATACAAGTTTAAGTTAGAAGCTCTAGTTGAAACATTTTTTCTTTTAAAATATAGAACTACTAATTTCAATAATATTAAAACATGAAAGCTGTTTATTTTGCACGAAACCCCAACTTGCATGACCTTGAAGTCAATCCAAGCATCATTGGGAGATATGTATTTGGGGAAATTAGACTTAACAACAATAGGCATCCTATTAAAAAAATATTATCTGCAAATTATTGAATCAAAATAAAATAAAATCTTAAAAACGAGGACTGCTATTCGTTTATGAATGACGCTTTTGAAAAAACCACAACCTAATATGGAGCATATGTTATCATGTAACATTACATTTAAAAATAATAATAAACATCTGCATTAATAAACTAAGAAATAAGAGAAAACATTCCATATTAAATACAAATACAATTTTTTCAATTTCCGCTTCAATTTTAAAAAACTAAAACAATTGAAAGTAAAAATATTATAAATTAGTATATAATTACTTTCCACTTTTCTTTTTTTTTCTCGGCAAAGAATAATATCTATTAACTTAAAATAAAAATATTTTTACATGTAAGCGAGGCCTCAGAAGAATCATGAGGCCTCTGTACAGAGCAAGTTCACCTCAGAATGGAAGGATTCTGAGCATAGGTGCTACAAAAAACTTCATAACAGAAAAACATTTCAGATAAGGACCAGAAGATAAGAGAGATTGTGCACGAGAGCATAGAAGCGAGTAGCCATTGCAAGTATGTCTGTAAAACATTGCTTCTGCCCTGGAACTGAGCAAAAACTTCAAGCTGACGGAATTGAGCCATGTGTTTTATCAATGAAACCTGGAAACAGTCGTCTGCTTGACAGACAAAAAGCAAAAAGAACCAGAACAGTGCCGCGTGGCCTTAGTCTTCCTTGCCCCCGCCAGAGGTCTTCTCATCTGCTGGACGGTCACTAGCCACACCCAGAACTTCATTGCCGACCTTATCATCCTCAGGGATTGAAATTGGGCGATTGGAGTCATTCAGAGCTTCATCCCCCTCAGCAGGGAAAATATCGACATGGGGCAGAGTAATTCTCGGGCTATCAATATGGCCTGTCTGTTCCATCAGAGCTTTCTCCAGGCTACCCATGGTTAATTGCTGCTCGCTGCTCTGAGAGGGTTCTGGAGCGATGCAAGCTAGAGGATGAATCTAGTTTTCTTCTTCATTGATAATTAAGGTGATGTGGGCAGAGATCAGAGGTCTATTGAGGTTGCTCTGGAATTTAAAATGGGTGGTCTGAAAAGCATTGTTTGGGAGAGGCCGACGAGCAGAGCTAGAGGGCTGCACATTCGCCTGAGGTGGAGGGAGATTAGCAGGTGAGTGATCAGGGTTATCAAAGCTACTAGCAGAAAGCCGAGAGCCATCACCAAGAGTTCCTCTGGGTCTCTTCCTGCCCCCTTGTCAAACCATATTGAAGATGAAAAGAAGGGCTACGGAAACAACAGAAACAACAGAGAGCGCAATTGAAAAACAAAATGCGTGAGCCAGAGAAGGATGAGTGAGCTGCTTACCCCTGAGATGTGCCTGAAGCCTGTGGGGCGTGCCTCTGAGAAGGAGGACTCTCTTGCTTCCCGAAGATTTTGCGGACCAGAACTCAGAGCCAGAATAATTGAAACACACCATGAGAGGGAAGAGCCGGGTGGTAATGAATATAACCATCCTTGCCATGCTTCGAACCAAGTAAACCATAAATGCGCAAACACCACCGTTTCTCTGGAACTGCTAATCATCCATTTTACTTAAGGTGAAGGTCTGGGGAGCCCCGCTGCTCTGCAACATGCAGTATGCGGTATTAACAGTTGGCATCAAAGCCATTTATGATAGCAGTAACACCCGCATCTGGGGGTTCCACTTCCTCCTAATGCTTGTCTCTCTGCATGAGATTGTCGAGCTCCAGGAGTCGAGAATCAGTGGCTAGGCTAGAAATTGGTCCAACATGAATTTGTAATCCGCATTCCACTCCTATATTAGCTAGAAAGTCCGCTACTTTGTTTCCTTCCCTGCAAGTGTGCAACAGGGTGACTGCTCTATTGGTTGAAAGCCAGCGTTCAATAGAGTGAAGTCTGTTGGCCAGTCTCCAACTGTTACAAACTTTGCATGAGGGGGAACCCTGAAGGATTCTTGTAACCATATTGATTATAATTTGGGAATCACCCTCTACTATTAGAGGAAAGAAACCTCTGCCTTGTGCTATTTGTAACCCTTGCCAGAGACCCTCCAGTTCTGCTAAGTTGTTGGTGTCCCATCCTTTAGAACCTAGGAAGGTTAACGGAGGATCTCCCTTGTGATTTCTGAATAGCCCTCCAAAGCCAGAATTCCCTGGGTTCCCATTTGAAGCTCCGTCAAAATTTAGCTTGTATATATGGATGGGAGGAGATAGCCATTTCTGAGGAGATTGGCTTCTTGGCAATTTTGTTTCTTTGGGCAGCTGATCGAGCTTCCATTTAAAATTCCAGTTAGCCCATATAGATTGTTCTTGGGGGTTTGATGGGAAGTCCTCTTGGTGCCAGGTTTTGAGAGAGATGCTTTCTTCAATGTTTTGATAGATTATGTTCCATATGTCTTCCAGTTGTTTGTGATCGTCCTTGAATATTCTGTTGTTTTGTTCCTTCCAAATGGCCCACATGATGAAACCTGGAATAAGCTTCCAAAGGAGATTTAAGATTTTACTTTGGTAAGGGTTATGGGTCCAGTTGCGGATAGTAGCAATAATGTCTCCATTGATTCTTCCTTCCTTTTGACAGCGAAAACTGACCTTCTCCCAGAGTATTCGAGCTAGCGGACAGGAGTGCATGAGATGCTTTGTAGTTTCCTCCTCTTGTTTGCAGTTCAGACATATGGAGGGGCCTTGAAAGCATCTTTTCCTTAAGTTATCCCATGTTAAAATTTTGTTGTGACATAGGATCCAAAGAAATGTGGAGATTTTCGGCCATAAAGATGGGTTCCATATTTTGTTCCAAAGAGGATCTAGTAGCATATGCTCTTTGATGATGATGTTGTAGGCCTCTCTTGTAGAAAAAGAGCCTTTTTCTTCATAACCCCACCTTAGAATATCTTTATCCTCAAAATATTGAATTGTTCTTTTTGTTAATTTTGTTTCCAGGGTTTGTTGAGCATGGGCTTGTCCATGCCTTAAAATTTGATCCGCTTCTAACCATTCCCTATAATCATGGTTCGGAGATTGCTCCAGAATTTTTTGACTACCCCTTGAGATTGCATTTCCTGCTCCAAATGAGGATGAGGCGGGATTTGATCCTTTAGTTTAGGTAACTGCTGCCATGAATCTCCCCAAAATCTTGCTGTGCTACCATTTTTCACCTCCCAGAAGCTGTGCTGCTGAATGAGGGTCTTGTGTTGCTGGGCCGAGTTCCACATAATTGATCCCAAGGTGACCTCTGATAGTCTTATCTGTTCCTCTATTGGACAATTCCTGGCATATTTCGCTGTCCAAAGAGAAGCCCATGGAGTATATGACTCAGCTAGCCATTTCCACCAAATTCGAGCTCCCATGACTTTATTGCTATGAGAGGGATCCCTTAGACCTATTCCGCCTCCTTTCTTTGGTAGGCAGGCAGTCTCCCATTTGACCAGAGCCCACTTTCGCTTATTGCCGTTACTGCCCCAGAGAAAAGATCTTTGAAGAAGGATGAGTTCTTTGAGAACCCACTTGGGGGCAGCTAAAATGGAGAATAGGTATAACGGCATGGCTTGAAGAACAACTTTTATTAGAACAAGCCTGCTTGCCATGTTGAGAGATCTGTGAGTCCAAGAGGATAGCCGAGCTTCCAAATTCTCTAGAAGGATTTTCCATGAAGAGTGCTTAAGAGCCGAGGCAATCAGGGGAGCACCAAGGTAGGTGGAGGGAAGTTTAGCTTAGGTGAATCCCAAAATGTGGATTATTGCAGACTGTGTGGGAGCTAGAGTATGAAAGAAAAAAATGTGTGATTTGGACTTGTTGATGGAGGCACCGGAGGCATCAGAGAAATCAGAGAGAAGAGTTTTGAGTTGACGCGCTTCTTGGACCGAGGGATGCCCATAAAGCATGTTATCATCAACGAACTGCTAGTGAGTGAAGGCAAGGGAATTATGAAATGAAAGGCCTCTGAGGAGCTGGGATTGCTGAGCAGATTTGATGCTGCGGCCTAGACCCTCAGCCATTATGACAAACAAAAATGGGGAGAGGGGATCACCTTGCTGGATCCCTCGAGAAGGATGAAAGGTAGCAGATGGGATGCCGTTGGTTAAAATGGAAAAGAAAGAGGAAGAAATAAGTCTCATGACCCATCTAATCCAGGGGGCAGCAAAACCAAAAGCAGTTAAAACGTTTTCAATATACATCCAACTTAGGCTATCAAATGCTTTTGAGAGGTCTAATTTAAGCAACATACCTGGCTTTTTAGAGGTTCTCAGAGAGTGGATTATTTCATGAGTCAAGATAATGCCATCAGTAATCTGCCTTCCCTCCACATAACCCGATTGCTCTGGCGAGATAATGATAGGGAGTAACATTTTGAGACGGGAAGCTATGACTTTGGACACAATCTTATAGATTATGTTGCATAGAGCGATAGGTCGATATTTGTCAGGAGTGTTTGGCAGATCGACCTTGGGAATCAGAGCTATGAATGTTGCATTCATCCCTGGAAACATCCATCTAAGAGATCGTGACTCCTCAACCACTTGCCAGACTTCCATTTTAACCAGATCCTAGAAGCTATGGAAGAAGTTTGATGTAAATCCATCCGGTCCTGGAGCCTTACCAACTTTTAGTTGTTGTGCTGCCTGTTCCACCTCTTGTAAGTCTACTGGTTTGAGAAGCAGTTGGTTGTGTTCATCAGTGATGAGTTTAGGAATGTTCCTGGTAATTTTCTCTATCGCTTGTGATCTGTCTCCATTTGGCTCCCGGTGCATTTTCTTGAAGTAATGTAATAGAGCGCCTTCAATATCCTCATGCTTTTCCACTTTGATGCCCTGCTCATTTTGAATATGAGTAATATTGTTATGCATTCTACGTTGTATGGTTGTACTGTGAAAGAATTTTGTGTTTTTATCTCCATCTCTAAGCCATCTAACTCTTGATTTCTGCCTCCAAAGCGTTTCTTCTTGCCTGGCCCTTTCTGCAAGTTGCAACTCAATAGTTTTCTCCTATTCTGACAATTCCTCTGGATGTCCCTCATCGATAATCCTTTGCAGCAGTTGCTTCATTTCTGATTCAATTGAGCTTTTACCCTGGAAGATGTTGCCAAAGGATGTGTGGTTCCAGTGCTTGATTTTACCCTTTAGATTCTTAAGCTTTTGTTGAAATTGGAACATTTTTGATCCTGGAGGAGGGGAAAAATTGTTCCATTCAATACTGATAAGTTTTTGGAATTCTGGATGGGACATCCAAAAAGCTTCAAAACGAAAGGGCCTGCGTATCTTATTTCCAAGATGTGACCATTGAAGTGAAATGGGCCAATGATCAGACCCTGAGAGAGGCAATATGGATGCGGAGAAGTCCCCACCAATGTGGATAGCGTTGTCCGATAGCAAAAACCTATCTAGTTTAGAGGCTATCTGCTGATTCCCTGCTCTTCTGTTATTCCATGTAAACAATCCATTGTTGAAAGGTAGGTCTATGAGCCAATTAGCCTGAATGAAATCCTTTAAAGGGAATCCTTCCTGACTACCTCTGCATCGGCCTCCTCTTTTTTCCTCCAGTCTTGTGATCATATTGAAATATCCACCAGAGATCCATAAGGGATGCTGCCTGTTTTCGTTGAGAACAGAGAGGGAATTGAGGATTTCAGCTTTGAGAGAAGCTTCCTGAGGAAAATAAGCATTGGTAAGGAGCCCATGTAGATTTGTCCCAGTAATGTGAAAGGATGCTTGTAGGAAGTTCCTATGAGCATGAATGTCGCTAAGATTTATAGCTCTTGAGTCCCAAAGAATCGCCAGTCCTCCAGATGCTCCATCAGCATCCACAACGGCATGGAAACTTCCTGGCCAAATTTTCGTAGCAAATCTGTCTAAAGCATTAGAATTACATTTGGTTTCTTGCAAGAACAGAACTTGAGGATTTTCTTGCTTTATCATTTTTTTAAGAATTTGTATCTTTCTTGGGCCATTGAGCCCTCTTATATTCCATGAGATTAACTTCATTGGGACGGATTGTTTTCAAATCTGTAGTACTTGGTTAACTTGGAATACCTACCGGATTCCACTAATATGTGTCCAATTCTGATTGTCCTCTCTAAATTAGTCTTCCTTCCTCTCTTTTTGATGTCCTTGGCTATGAATCTTCCATCCCAGGGTCCTCCAGTTTGTATACCGAGTGATTTTTGCCGTTGCGCCCTTGATAAAACTTGTTCCAGATTTTCAAGTTGCCCCATTCGTATGTCATCAAAGTTTTTTGTTGTGCAAGCCTTTTCTAGACCTGGAATGTCCAAGTCCCCTATATCTATTGCTTCTGTTTCTTCCTTCATAAATTGTGGATAGTACGATTCTTCATTAGGGTCCGCTTCTAGGTTGGCCTGCGATTGGGGTTTCTCCATCTACATTGCTTTGGATGTCCACATAGGTTCCTTCTGCTTATCAGAGGTAGAAGCTTCCTTGTTTGGAGAGTCTTCCTGATGTTTGAAGGCTACTACCTGTTTCGACTGACTGTCTTTCATTGCTTCTAGATCTGAAGGGGAGGGTGAATCCATATTGAGATCAGTATGATTAGCTAAGATTCCGAAGCTATTGCTTGTTGAAGGCCCTGAGGGGTTGGATTGTGGCATCTTGGCCTTTGAGGCTTGCTTCTTGTGAGATTTCCGGCGATTTGCTACTTTGATGAAACCATCTGCCTCAGAGGCATCCGTTCCAGAGGAAGGAGAGGGTTTTTGAATTAACGAGCAATCTCTATATAGATGTCCCAGGGCATGACATCTGCGGCATCTGAAAGGTACATGTTCATAATCAATCGGTTGAATCCATTCAATATCATCATGAGAAACACTTACCGCATCTGGGAGAGCTCGGTTGAGATTCATGTATACACAGATACGAGCAAATGAGGTGTATCTGCATGTTTTTGTTTCTTCTGTGATATTTACAAATTCTCCTAGAGCATTTCCGAGCGCCTGTATTGAGTCTTCCTCCCAGTATTCCACAGGCAGCAAGTACAATCGGATCGATACTAGAGCCCAGCTCAGATCCTCCTTGTCCATGTCGAAACGCTCTACCCATCCTTTAAGAAATAGACCAGCAGCATTGAAGCAGTAAGGGCCTCCATCCAGTACCCTGTTTCTGTCCTCCAGACAGTTGAATATAGCAGTAAAGAACCCTTTGGGTCCTAGCTGCAGGGTTATGTGTCCCTTGGGATGCCATTTTGCATTTATCCAGCCTCTTAGCGCTTTCTCTATTGGCCATAGTCCGATAAACTTTCCTATCAGAGCATGGTCCTTCATGTACTGTATTCTTGCATTGATTCGGTGAGCAGGAAGTTCTACTTTTGGACGCTCAGCTGCAACTGGCTTGCATGTTGTTGAGCGAACTTCTGGCGGTGTGATATCTTGCTTTGTTCGCTGAGAGTTCAGATCTGCATTTTCTTCTTGGTTTACTATTCCATTGCCTTCCGCATGTTGATGCTGCCCTTTGCCGTTTTGTGGGGGAGGCGCATCGCCCTCCCCCCGAGGGGTCTCCATTGAAAAGAGTACTGTTTAGCTTAGGGTTGAACGTTCCTGAGCCTGTCAGAAATAGCAGGATATCCTTTGTCTGGTGCAGTCTGCCGTTTCTGCAAGAGCTGAAACCCTAGGACTCACTACGCAGAGCCATCGCCTAATTACTTTCCACTTTTCAATATGAGTATGATGTATAATTATTTTAGTATTCACTACGAGATAATAATATAAATAATAAAGACATGTATAATATTTTTTATGTTCAATTAAAATGTAGTATTTTCAAAAATATATTAAAAAATAATTGAATATGCATATTGATAAAATATTTCAAGATCATAAATATAAAACCTACTAAATTTCAATAGATATTATAAACAAAATATTCAATATTCCAATATTTACTAAATATTTCAATAAACATGTCCATTAAAATATTCTAATATCAAATATATATTATATAAAGAAAATGATAATATAATTTTTTTATAATTACAACTTTTTATTATTGTCACTCAAAATAACTAATTTTCGGAATCCTTTCCATACTTATCATGAAATTTACTCATGACTTGTATGTAGTACTGGGTATACAATAAATTTTAGAAAATATTTTTTTCCCTCAATATAATAAAACACTTTTTTATTATAATAAAACACTTTTTTATTATAAAAAATAGAATACAACAACATTCTTCTTTCACAGCATAATCTCCACGTCGCATGTGAAAAAAAATAAGTTACACAAAAAGTTGCTATATTCATCTATTGTCCATAAAATTCCCGCTATACGTAAACAAACAAAACATATAGCACCTGTACTATCCATTAATGAATCTTTAACCGCATATACACATCAAAATATCATGTATTTGTAAACTATACATTTTAAATGACAGTGACATAAATTTGAACCAGTTAATCCATCACAAAAAAATAAATGAAAAATTGACTGCCATTAAATTATATAAATGCAACATACATTTGACAGATAGTCATGGACAAAAGCAACATAATATATATTTCTTGAATCTTTCGGAACGCCTCTCTTTGATAGGAGGTCTATAACCCGATTATTTTCCTTGTAGATGTACCTGAAAGTTATTTGATGAAAATACTTTTCCAGAGTATGAATGCGGCACATCCAATTAGAAGGTAAAGGAGAACGAAACTGAGAGTGACCCATGACCGAGTTTAGGGTTCTTTTTGAATTTGCATGTACATGTAAAACTTTAATACCCAATAAACTTTGTTGGTATCAAATCCACTCTCCCACCACAAATAGTAGTATTTTGTTATGTGAACATGCACCGTGAAAGAAACTAATGATAATTTCCCCCCAAATATCCCTTTGTTTGATTGAACTCTTCAACTGTTTCTTCTTCCTCAGACCAATCTCTTCCTTAGACCAATCTCTTCCTAGATTGCCATGATTTTTATCAAATTATTCCTAATATCAATCACTTTATGATAAAAAAATCTTGAAGTTTCTACACTTCCAAATGCCACAGATTATATAGAAAAATAGAAAGCAATGTACTTTTTTGTGTGCCAAAACCATGTTTGAGACATAATTCGAGCAAACTTGTATGCAAATTTTAGAAACATAAAAATCCATTATAGCTTCAAATTTATGAAGTATAAGGAAAAATTATTTCACAAATATAATAATGAATCATGAATCATATCTCTAGAGTTACAAATTTTGAAGTTTTAGGTTTAAAAAAAACTTATACATTAAAAAGTGGATCCCTTTCTAGGCTTTCAAATAAAAAATAATATAAATCTATACTAATTATATTAATTTTTAAAAATTAAATATAAACTGTTTTATTATTATTATATCTTCAGTTGTTATTTAATTATGTGTTAGTTTTTCTTTGATTAAACATTTCTATCATTTATCCATAGTTTAATATTGGGAATTTTATTTTTCTTATTATTTAAATTTATTTATTTATATGGTTATTGGTTGAGATCTTATCATGGGCTCTTTAATAACTTCTATTTCTATTAATTACTAAATTTTTGTTTTATTCTTTTTAACCATACTTTTTTTTTTCTTTTATTTCCATTTTCAAGAATTATAGTTTTTCTCCATATTTGTAATTTAAAATTACTTGTAATTATATTAAAAATATATTTTAATAAATCTAATTTTATATCTATATATATATATATATATATATATATATAAAATACACATAAATATAAAAAATAAATAAATAAAACAATATTAAAGTATATATATGTGTTAATATAAACAATATTAATTAATTGTGTTTTTTTTATGGAGTTGCTTTTGGTGCGAATTTTTTGGAATTTCTAGTGCCGGAATCTAACTGAAAATTTGAGGTGAAATCTTGATTTGTGTTATTTAAACTGGTTTTTTCATTGTATATATGGATTTAGCACCATGAAAAACCCATAGAAAACTTCGATTGTGCAGGGGTGACCATTAAACTTGTGATTTCTATAAATTCCGACAACATTTTAGAAAAATTAATCTTCGAAAAGCTCCGAAAAAATTTACAATTATTTTTCTATTTTTTATGATAACATTCAACAATATAACATTTCATTATTTATTTTATTTTTATGATAAAACTTTTATCTTTATTATTTTTTAAACTATTTAATAAATTACAAATACCAGCTACTAGGTAAAGCTCATTAAAATTATATTTTAGTGAATTATTTTTAATTATCATATTAAAGCATTTAAAAATAAAAAGAGAAATAGAAACCACTTTACTATTTACAAGTTAATTCTAATTGTTAAACATTAATCATAGAAATCTAAAAGTCATCCACATATGTTGATCTCAGTGCGAGCGACACAATTGAAGGACATATATTAAATGACATCGCAATGTCACATCAATCCCCAGTGACTCCACCAAAGTCCAATACAGTAATAATGAACAATTATTTTTTAAACTTCGGCTGGAGTAGATGACCAAGTATAAAAATAGTGAGAATAGCGCGAACGATTCAGATTAATGCAATAATTAACGCATGCTACTAAGAGTATTTAGGTTGATAGATGTTGGTAGAGTAACTTTTTCCAATTTAAATGTTTATATATATATATTAATTAGACATAACTTTAAATCACATTTATTTTATATAATTATAAAATTGTTATTTAAATTATTAAATAATACAATATAAATATAAATTAAAATAATTAATTGAAAAAATACCGTGATTTAGATTTATCAACTATGAAATACCGTGATTTAGATTTATCAACTATGTTAAATTGTAATAATAATAAAGAAATTAATGATAAACAAGTGTTATATCGTAGCTAGTAGCTATTATATTGTTTAGTTTTAATATAACTAAATTAAATTAAAAGTAAAACTATTAAATTTAAGTTAGTGTTAAGGTTCTAGGTAATTTAGGTTTTATTGATTGGTAAATTGAGTATTTTGTTAATCGCTGAATTATGGTGGTGGAGAATTCAATTCTACTTAACAATAATAATGTCGTATTGTACTAGTAATATATTTGTTGTGAAGGTTGTCTAGAAGGTTTTAAATTTTTTGCAAAAAGGTTGGATAGATATATTTTAAAGGGTAGTTGTTCTTGCCAGAGTATAATTTAGTATTGTTCTTGCGAGATATATCTATGAAACATAGATTGAATATATTCCTTAAAAAAATATATATTAAAATTAAAGCTGATTTATTTACTAAGTTATTTCTTATTTGAATTGAAAATTATTTTAAATTATTATTAATAATTTTATACTTATTTGTTATTAATATTAAGTAAAATCACAACTCTTTTTACTATAAGTATAATTATTTGTTAAAATGATTTTTTAAAGTGTTCACCTACTTGTAATATATATTAAATAAAAATTTATGATTTGAATCAATTTTCACTTAATTATTGATAAGTTTATGAATAAAGTTATGCTTTTCAACTAATAAAACCTGCATGTAACAATATTTATTAATATCGAGCTTGTTAATTAATAATATTTATTATAAAAGTAATTTGAATATTATAAAATAGTTAAGTAATGTTTTAGTTAATTAATGGTTGATAAGAATTTATTTAGTTATTATATGAAATTGAAAATTTAATTGCCTAGTTAAGATTTGCATAAATTTTGGTGGGTAGTAACCACTAAAAAGTGTATATGTACTTTTATATGTTGATCTTATCTATTTTTAATGCAAATATTGATGGTATTTAAGTGGATATGAATATGAGCTATTTTTAAAGATTTTATTATAGTGATTTCTTATAAAATTTAAAAATAAAAAATTTAAATCTTAAAATCACCACATAAATATTGTAATTGTATCCAAAAATTATCACCCAAATATAAATCAATTAGTAATATAATATTATGTTAATAAAAAACCACAATAATAAATATTACAAAATAAAACTTGAATCAATCCTATTATAGATAAATAATTTTAAATATTACAAAGAATCTCTCATTTTCTTTTTATTATAAAAACAAAGTAATACTTCATGAAAATAATACTCTTAATTAAAATATATATATATATACTGCACACCTCTGTTAATAACATTTACTATAGTTGTGGAATGCCTTGATTGCCACTCTACTTGGTGGAAAGTTTCAGATTGAAATCCCTAAAATTTTATTGGCTCCATTCCCTGTCACGGGATTTATTCAAGGTGTTCCAGCAAAAGTTTGTCTACTGCTCATTCCTTCCACACGATGTTGCAGCCCAACTCTGTCTAAAGCTCTCTCCACCCATGCGTAAGTGATTGCAGCGGCCTTCATTCCTGTAAATAATCGAATTCATGAATCCACCCAACTCTGTCTAAAGCTCTCTCCACCCATGCGTAAGTGATTGCAGCGGCCTTCATTCCTGTAAATAATCGAATTCATGAATCCATTCTTTGTCTTATTCGTTATTGTAGTCTTCTTCCATTGCTCTGTATAAGTCTTCTGATGTAAAATCTGTTGAACAGACGAACAGAGAAGGGAGCGGATTACAGTATTGAGACGACTGTTTGTTCGAAAACAATGAACTGTCGGCTAAAGTAGCTGCATCTCCCCCAGAATAATCGTAATGAGGAGATTGCTCGTAACCTAAACTCGACATAGAACAGAGAGAATCTGTAGCTTCTGTTTCGACGGGATTATCAGCCAATGGCAAACCAATACGTTCGGATTCTTCGTCTCCGATGGAATCGTTCACAAGTAGGTCACTCCATGAGGATTTTCTGGTTTCTTGAACATTCCATAATTTGAAGGCTTCATCTGATATATGATTACTGGAGCCCTCATCGTTATAGCCATTTGCTCTTACAATTCCACGCACAGCTGTTTTTATTTTAACGGCAGTGGCTTTGAACACAGGATTCTGAACAGGAACAGGAGATTTTGATCTTGTTCTTCGATTCTCTGAAGTCCCGGGTTGAGATTTGTTCATTGACCGGCATAGCTTCTTGCCCATATGAGTGTTCCAGTAATTCTTGATTTCGTTGTCTGTTCGACCAGGCAGTCGTCCTGCTCTAGAGACCACCTGCACATACATTGTATAGTTGAGATTAACTCAATGGAAGATTTCCAAAATATTTCAAAACCTAAGAAAACCGAAAGTGTGATGTGCACTCATTTTCTACATACCGATTGCCAAGAAGACGATGCAACCGAATAATGAGCTCCTCCTCGTCGGGAGAAATGTTACCACGTTTAATGTCGGGGCGAAGATAGTTCAGCCAACGCAACCTGCAACTCTTTCCACATCGCTTAAGACCTGCAAAACAAAACCTACCCGCTCATTTAGCCTCCCAATGCGCATTTTGTTTGCAATAAAAATTGCAATTAGAGTTTTACTGAGACTCACCTGCTTTTTTAGGGATATTTTTCCATCCATCGCTGCCATGAATTCGAATGTATTCAGAGAGAATCATATCCTCCATGGCGGACCAAGCCCCACGGCTAAGACCTTCTTGTGAAGAGCAAGAGGATCTAACCATCTTCGATATTCTTCTGTAACCCGTTAAGGCTAACTCGAGACAGTTGATGATGGAAAGAGCTATATTTAATGTCCTTAGAGCAGCATGCTACTTAAAGCGATAATAGCATTAAATAATATTTGCCCCTCGTATTATCGGACTAAATAACCTGCTGCTTTGAGAGCATTAAATACCCAATATATGACTGGTTAACTCCAGCCGCTGATGATCTCCTCTGACACGGGACTGACCTCCTCGCTTCTCTTTGGAAAGGCCGATGGGCATATTTACAGAGTCGCCCCATTAGCTTCTCGCTGCTCATAACCACTGGCGCAGTAAATTTTTTACTTATGACGACCATGGGGCCACCCTAATTTTCCGAAAAGGATTCGTACAGTACAAATCTCGCTGTATTACCGCGCGCAAACTAATTAATATAATCTTCTATAAACGCATATTTCTTTTTATAATGGCCGAAAGCGAATGGCGGGCGAGAGATGTTGAGTCAAGTTGTCAACCGTGGTACACTGATACGGATTCCCAGGCAGAAAAAACCAAAAAACTCGGTTTAAGATTTAGGTCATGAACAGAAAGATGACATGAAAGACAACAAATAAAATCAAAATTTAAATCGCCCCACGAACATTTTTAAAACATTAAGTCGAGAATCCATAGAAGAATACGATACTCCCCGGAAATACAATAGCTATATGCACGCATTGCAATCGCTAAGATCCTGGTATCCCTCAAATTCAAGCCAACAACGTGAATCACTGAAACCCACCAATCTCCAGCAAACACGGAGAAAGAGCGGATCAGTGCAAGTTGAATTGTCGTTTCTTAAGGGAGTTGTTATAGAAAAACCTATTATTATGGAATATGATATTTAGAATTTAAATTTAATTTTCTATAAAATGGCAGGCATTTGTCAATTTATTTTTCACCTCACTATTGAATCATGTTTCCTTGTTTTCCTACTCATCGTAGTTATAGAATTAATAATTACCACTTCATTTTCCACTATAGAATTAGCAATGGTTGTTGCACGCATTTTGGTTGCCTATGCCCAACCTTCACTCTTTGAGACTCCAAACACCTAGAAACATAACCAGATACATCATTCTCCATACTTAGCCAATATTGTTGAGTTCTTATTGTTGCAACCATTCTCAAGTAGCTATGATCTACTACATATAGTAAATTTTTTTTTTAAAGAACCAACTTCCTCAATTCTTCATACTCATAAACATACACTATACCTTATGGATAAATATTCAAGGAAATCTTCTTAAATTGACACTCCTAGTATTATTTTGTGCATCTTCTTATTATAATGATTCTTTTACCTATACATGATGCCTAGTCTCTAACAATAGCCTTTAAAAATTTTCCCTTTAAATGTAACATGCATGGCATTTGCCCCTTTATGATTGCATCAACACTATTAATATCTTTCTCTTTCGCATTTTGATACACT
Organism: Pinus tabuliformis; assembly: GCA_031772625.1. Taxonomy (NCBI): domain Eukaryota; kingdom Viridiplantae; phylum Streptophyta; class Pinopsida; order Pinales; family Pinaceae; genus Pinus; species Pinus tabuliformis. Next base: position 1,453,772,432 of record CM062816.1, read on the forward strand.
TTTTTGTACATATTCCTATTATAACGATTCTTTTACCTATACATAATGCCTAGTCTATAACAATAGCTTTTAAAATTCTTAGCTTTAAATGTAGTATGCATGGCATGTGCCCCTTTATGATTGCCTCAACAATATTATTCTCTTTTTCTTTCGCATTTTGATATACTTACCGTTAACATATTCACTCAAAAATTTCATCCATATTATTTGTCCAAATGTTTAAACTTTATTGCTCGACTAAATATTTCCAAACAATATGGTTTATTTTGTTTTTAGATCCTCTCCCAATTAAGTAATACTTCCATGATTCCAATGCATGTAATAGGGAAAAAATACCGAAATCTTATATGGCGTAATTTATTTCATGTTATTTAATCCTTTTGGACTCATAGCTGATGACTTTCCCATTCTGAATTAGGACTCCACCAAGCCCCCTTTGTTTTCAAATGTACATACCACACAATCTTAATTTGGATATGAAATCTTTGAAAGAAGTACAAAATAAATAATTCCTTCCCTAATTGAAAATCCTATTTACATTATTATGTCCATTCAAACATAATTCCCTTCCTGTGTAAACAAGTGATGGGATGAAAAACTACTCAAAAATATCCTACAATAACTAACTAATCCCATAAAATTCCTATCTCTTAAAACATTCTCCGGTGTTGGAAATCATCTAAAGCCCAAGACTTTTCAATAATATCTTAATCAAAACGATATGAAATTAAGTGGTTCACTTTAATGTTTTGTTTCTAATAATAATAATAATAATAATAATATCCATTTTTAAGGTCACGGCCAAGCCAAACACCAAATTTGTATATGAGACCCGTTTGTTTGTGGGACAAGGGACCCAACTCCGCGCAGCGATTTGACTGCTAAGTCTACGAAGGCATACAAACTCTACCCCCCTCTGGTTTTGAAGCTGTGACCTCTTGGGAGGAAACACATGCTCTTAACCATTAGGCCCACTCAAGTTGTATCCCGCTCAAGCTATATACAGATTCAAAAAGCCAAGATGTCGTGAAGATTGATATCATTGAAATTGTAATGATATTTAATGTGGCTATATATAGTACATGATAAGATAAAGTGGTTTCCATTCTTTTTGGTATCACAAAAATGATAATTTCGTTAATCTTACAACATTTTAAGATTTTTCCATGTCCTAGTTTTAATTTTGTGAGAGTATGTTATTATTTTTTAATGTAGCTATAACCAAAATGAAAATTTTATATTTTAGACTAGGCTTAAAGGCCCTTTTTATAGTACCATATCTTTACCTTATTTTCTATTTCTTCACTGCAACATAGTTTTTCTTTAAATTTAGATGTGATAATATCTTTTATGGTATTTCTATTTTGTACGATGACACTCTCTTCTAGTTTCCAATGGTTTAATTAAGATTTGGCATTTTTATAAATTATGGCATATTTTTTTAAGATCCATATTCTTAATGAGTAAAGCATGAACTTTTAAGAGGAAGATTATAGATGATGTATTATTTTCACTTTAAGATTCCCAAGCATTGTAGAAGCTACAACCACCCTCCAAAATTTTTCCTTAGCTTCGTTTTGGAGCCTCCCTTCCAACCTTCATAGTACCATGTCTTGCTTCATCAAGTACACAAGCTTCATTTTTATTCTTGCACAAAGGTAACTTGTCGATCATAGCTCGATGCATTCCCCTCATAGGTTGATCACCTGGACTTGGTCCAGCTGCAGGCTGAGAAGCTCCCCCAAGAAATTGCACAATTCTGGAGGGCAACTAGACTTCCCTCCAGAAATTGCGCAATCATTGCACAATTCAAAGAAGGAAGGCTCTATCTTACTCTCTAGAAATGTGGATTTCTACCCAGGACTATCCTCTAGGATTGTTTTGCACATTTCTGAGGGATAGTGACTGCTGGCCTAGAAAATTGCACAATGCAGTAACTGAGCATGCATCCATTGCTAGTTGAGATTGCGCATTTTGTAGTTCCAACAGTTGAAAGCCAGACTAGAATGTGCATTGCGCGGTTCCATTAGTTAGTCAGTCTCCTAACAACCCATACTATGCCTTGCAAAGTCTTGGCAGTGAGTCTCCCGACCTCTCGGCCGAAATTGCGCAACCTTCATGATTAGTCACACATGTATGTTGCAAGTTAGTTCTCAAGTTCATTTTGGTTTTCAATTGATAAATAGTTTTCCATGAGTGTTTCCATGTCTCTAGGTCTTGTAGATGTTCATCTGCCTCTCAACATTGCAGGTAAAATGGTTTCAAGAGAGTAGAGTCAAAGACATTGTTATGGAACCAGCTCACAAAAAGATAGATAAGAGAGATAAACGCCTTAGAATTCAGCCTCTTTTAGGGGACACCTCCTTTACATTACACAAATGAAAAATTATTGGATGATACAAATGATATGACCTCCTTTCTATATATAGGAGTCTAAGGGGTTATAATATAATCAGAGTTGACATAACAATAATAATGTAAGGGCACAATAATAACAATAGTGGGCTTCTATGGGGCACAATAATAACAATATATGGACTACACGGTAACAAAAATATAATAAGGGGGTGGCACTAATAACAATAAGGGGTTACACTAGTAGTATAGGGACCTAACATTCCCCTCTCCTTCAAAAAGTGGTTTCCTCAACGCTTGAGTAGTTATAGATGCTTTTGTATAAGATTCTTATCCTCCCATGTGGAAGCTTCGGTGGGTAAGTTCTTCTGCTTGATGAGATACTATGAAATTGATCGATTTTGTAGTTGTCGGGTTCTTTTTTTTGTGACTACTTTAGGTTCCAATATGATTTTTCCTTGCTCGTCAAGTTCTGGCAATATTTTTAGAACTAGGATCTTGTCATTATGTAAGGTTGCCATTATTTTAAGTGCATGTAGTATTGCCAACATTTGCTTCTCATAAATAGCTTTGCGTAAATACTTTCCTTTAATTGTACGACTTCCAAAAGAACTGGGTCTTTCTTCTTGCATTAAAACAACACCAATTCCATTTCCTGAGGCATCACATTCCACAATAAAGGTTTTTGTGAAGTCTAGCGTAGCTAAGACTGGTGCTTGGCACATTGGCTCTTTAAGATGTTCAAAGTCCTTCGTTGCTTCTGGAGTCCATGAAAATGCATCTTTCTTCAGTAATGTTGTTTTCAAAATGTCTTTAGTATTCATTCTTGTTTCATGATATCCCGAATGAAGATCCACCTTGGTGAAGTAAATTAATCCATGTTATTCATCCAATACTTCATCAATGATATGAATGGAAAATTTATCTTTAATAGTGAGTTTTTTGAACTCTCTATAGTCCGGACACATGCACCATGACCCATCCTTCTTGTGCATCAATACTACTGGATCAGAGAAAGAACTTTGACTAGGTTGAATTATACCAGTCTCTAGCATTTCTCCAACCATACGTTTAATTTCACTCTTTTGGGCATAGGGATATCTGTAAGGCCTGATGTTTGGAGGAACACTTCCTGGAATCAAATGAATAGAATGATCATGATCACGAATAGGTGGGAGGCCTTTAGGAGTCTCCAATACCTTGGAATGATTGTCCAAGACTTTTTGGAGATCTGCAGAAATAGATGATTTTGATGTGGGAACCTCTAGCGAACATAATTGTGCAATTATGCCTCATTTTTCTTTCTTTAGAAGCTTTTTCAGTACGTTAGAGCTGAATATCTTTCTTGATTTCCCTGCGATACCCCTTAATTCAACTTCCTTTCCTTCCGAATAAAATTTCATGAGAAGTTCATGAAAATTAAAAGGTATTGTACCTAAGGATTGTAGCCATTGGACACCTAGTACAACATCAGTACCATGCATTGGAATGGAAAGCATTAGGCTATTCAATACATATTCTCCCATGGATAGCTTGATATCATGACACTTTTCAAATAAATTTATGGTTCCTCCACTTGCAACCATCACTTGACACTTTGGTGCTAGATATAGGAATCAATTCAATTGTTTGGCTATCTTAAAATGGCTAAAATTATGGGTACTTCCCAAATCAATCAACAATATTACCTTTTTCTTCTTGATATGTCCTTCTATCTTGATAGCTTGAGGAGTGGTAATTTCGTCCAACACATTACAAGATATGGTCAGATTCATTTCTTCTTTCTCGAGATGATCTTTCACTTCTTGAACCTTTTTCTTCTTGATATGTCCTTCTACCTTGAGAGTTTGAGGGGTGGTAGTTCTTTCCAATGCTTTACAAGATATGGTTAGATTCGTTTCTTATTTCTCTGGAGTTGGTTCGTAATTTATATCCTCTTATTTTCATGTTTATTGATCCTTTTCTTCCTCCTCTACACAATCTAGGTAAAATAATTTCTTCTCAGCACACTTATGACCTTTAATGTATTCGCTATTACAATTGTAACAAAGCCCTTTGCTCTATTTTCTTCCAATTGTTGTGGTGTCAACCTTGTAGGTTGTGGAAGGCTATGAGAAACAACATTTCCATCTTTATAGTTGTGAGGGATAGAATTCCTTGTTGCCATAATTTTGCTTTCCACTTTTCTTGCCAACTTGAATGCCTTCTCCAATGAATCAAGTTCCCAAACATGAACCTCATGTTGAATGTTATCCTTCAATGTCCCTATGGAGACATCAATCCTTTGCTTATCTGTAATATCATTTTGCCTTACGTTAAATTTTTGAAAGTCCTTAATGTCCTCTACCATTGAACACTTTTGTTTGAGATTCATCAATTGGCTAAAGAACGTGTTGCTCTTTGTATCCTCATAATGTTTTATCATTTCCCCCGTGAAAATTGACCACGTAAAAAGTGGTTTACGAGAACAAAGCCCTTTATACCAGAAAAATTAATCTGTTTCTAAGTATGAAGATGCAATACGTACCTTTTGTAAGAGTTGCACCTCATGTAGATCAAAATATTGCACCATCTATAGTATCTAATTTACCATATCCTTGCCATTAAACTTCTTGATATTGCCTTTTCTTGATTTTAGGAGTTCGATATTGAAACAACTGTAACTCTATAATTTCAGATCTCCAAGTTCTAAAATCGTGTCCTGCAGTAGCCCTCTGAATTCTCTTTGTAACCTCACAAGTCTGATTAAGATTGGATAATGGAAGGAAGAGTTATGTCAAATTTCCCATTATGACCAGATTCTAGACTGGTTCAGTAGAGCGCACTTGTACGAAGTTCCACATGTCACTGTTTAAACCTTAGGACCTGAAGTTGATACAAAGAAAACTGCAGTTCTTCCTCTTTATGCAACTTCTTATGAAATTTCAATCTAATGCTCAGAGATAAAGTTATGAAAATTTTCCCAAGGTCACTTGTTTAGAATGTAATTCGGGAGCCTACAGAAACCCTAAATGTCTTGGACTGTTCCTCTAAAAATATAGCGAAACAAGATATGGAATTTGGGCCTGACCTTCACAAAATGTGTGGCTCAAATGGGTTTTATTTTTAGAGTCTGAAACTTCGCAGAAAAAAAATTATAGTGAAAATTTCATGATGACCTGTTTGGAGCAATGAAACCCTAGAATCCAAAGCTCTGATACCAAATGTTATGGAACCAGCTCACAAAAAGATAGAAACGAGAGATAAATGAACAATTATGTTACACAAATGAACAATTCTTGGATGATACAAATGACATGAACTTCTTTCTATATATAGGAGTCTAAGGGGTCATAATATAATCAGAGCCGACAGAACAATAATAATGTAAGGGCACAATAATAACAATAGTGGGCTTCTATGGGGCACAATAATAAAAATATATGGACTACATAGGCACAACAATATAATAAGGGGGTTTCTCTAATAACAATAAGGGGTTACACTAGTACTATAGGGACCTAACAGACACCGTTCAGATCACACTTGGGGATGCAATCGATCAAGTGTATTTGAACTTGCCTACCCATGAAGACATCAAGTTTTTCGTAGAAAAGGAAATCTATATATAATGGCAGCAACATCATAGCAAGAAACATCATGAACACCAACTGAAGGCAGCACATCAGATGCAACAAACACGAGACGAAGGTTGTTGACAACATAGAGGCAGAATAAAGTTGCAAGCTCAAGCAAATCCACTAGTGATGAAAGAAACTTTGGAGACTCAGTCTATGAGGTGACTATGCAACATGAAGATTGCAGAAAGATAGAGAATGGAACAAAGAAGGAGTTTCATGTGTTGAAGCAACAACTCAAGAAAGAACATGAAGTTGCACATACAGGCGAATGAGTGCAGCAGGAACAATAACAGGAATAGCAGGGGGCATAAGATACATTCACGGATGAAAACACACCCGTAAAAGTTAAAGATCCATTCGAGCAGATGGCATGCATCAAACATGGTGAGCAGAATTGTTGGTTGTATGCAAGGGATTTAGCACCATGCATGTCATTGTGCACACACATGCGATCCAACCCATTCAACACACTCAGCAAGGCGAAGACAATAAGAAAGTCCAACTGGAGCTGAGCATGTACTTCAACAAGTTGATGCACATGACCACCAATGCACACTTGAAGATCAACATGGACATTATGCATCAATTTGTTCCTGGTTCAGCCTCACCCAAGAAGACCATGCCCATGTAAGAAGACAAGTTGGATGAAGGAGCCATACCAATGCACCAAATGCAATGGAGGCAAGAGTTCGCTTCAACAAGATGTCATGATGGGGCGCATGCAGACCATCACGGACGGCCAAGCTTGGCATCAACTCATCACCTTCACCATCACAAGCATCTCAAAGAGTTGGTCTCACCTCAACAGACCAAGTGTGAGTGATGTCTTGCATGGCTTGCTTAAGCCAATTTGTCTCACATGAGCACATGTGCATTGTAGTGTAATGTCATGTCAAGTGGAAGTTCAAGTGTTAATAGCTAGATGTAGATTAGATGAAGAGTCATGAGGGTAGATGAACAGTCACAAAGGTGAATGTCAAGGGTCACTCCACCCTTTACTATAAATAAAACCTCATAACTCATTGTAAAGGCTTTTGGTTAGCCAATCGTCTGATAATACTATCTTGGAGAGAGCTTCAACAGTATTGTAATGCACCTTGGCTTCTCCACTACATGGAGATAGTACATCTCTTTGGAGGAGGAAGCGGATGTGGCTGTAACATTCCACTATTGGAGCTAGTGATTGGACATGGATGTATTGTATGACTATAACTTACACTTCTTTATAAAATAAGAGCCATCACGTTTCATGCATATGTTGTATTATATTCCAGCTATCTTGTTTACTCTAAATGGCATATGTATTTGATTTCTTACGCATGCATGTATGGACTATTCTGTATGAGTATGTATGAATCTTTCCGAAATGTGTTGTTGGTTTAACCATCACTTTCGATTTCCAACTAACTTGCTTTCCAGCTTGTGTTGTATCTTTTCTCATGCATTCCCCTCCCATCTGAGTACTATTACAAGTTTCCAAGGGGTGCACTCATCTCAACCCACATGTATTAGAACCTCTCATGCAGCTTCCTTGACTCACTGCAGCTGTCACACCCTTGCTACCAACAGATTTAACTTACTTGCCTCTATGCAAAATCGTGGTCAAGGCATTACCATATGACCCACTGATGGGGCTCCTAGAACAAACATTCTAAGGTCTAATTAGGACTTCTTACTAGGGAGATCCCCTTAAATGTTGGCGGGTCTAGCCCCGTAAACATTTTGGCACTCGAAGAAGGGCGAGATGACAAGTTGAGTCCTCACATCTGCTTTTTATCTCTACATATCTATCATGACTAACTACCAAGTTTCTCTTCTAGAATATATGTCTTATGGAAATGATTTCATCACCTCGGAAAAGCTCTTGGATAACTTGTCTCATAAAACATTTGATGGTGGAGGCTACGTAGCCTTGCTTAGGCATGCGGTCGACGTTGTAGGCTCATGCGAAAGACATGGATTCTTTGAAGAATACATGAGTTGTGTGATGTTCATCTACACACTTTGAGGGCACCCTAGGTAGTGGTGTACCATGCTCCCTGAAAAACCTATTCATTCTCTTGCTTATCTGGTCGTAGAGATAGACTGTGCTTTCAATCACTTTAACTATAAAGCACTCAACAAAGAAATTCTGGAATTATGAAAAGCACCCGATGAATCTATTGAATAGTTTTACATGCACTTTTGTAATGTTTCATACCGATTCCTCGAAGATGACATTGATTGGAAATTTCTTGATGGGAGATATGAGTATCTTCTTCACATATCTGAAAATCCACAATTCTTGAAATCACTCAAATCTCGCTCATACTCTGGTGATGGAACTGCACAATCACAGGAAGGCCCAGTTACTATCACAAGTGACTGTCCACCTTCACCTCATCAAGTAGCTCCACCACCGTAGAGTGAGATGGGAGATCATGCACACACCTCTGTTGAACTGTCACATTCTCCCACCCAACCTGCTCTTGAGATCTGCATAGATTTGGCTTGCAAGCCTGTTGGTTGTCATGTTGATTCGTTCCCTCAACCTTTATCCTTGTGTTCTATTGATCCTTTGTATTGTACTATCTTGTGTCGTTTTCTTCTGGGCTCCTCACCTACTGTGAACGAGGATCAAGTTATCGATGGAGTTGGTGTTATGCAGCCAACCTACACCATCATTCATGATGAGTGTGTGTGGGAATATAAAGAAGAAATCGCAGTGAAGGATGACTCCTTTTTAGTTGTGCCGCATCCACTCCATCCTAAAATCCCTTGTGATTCTACCACTCTTGATTTCCCCTTTGAAAACCCATTTCTGGATGTTTCTACTTCCTATCATTCACAGGACATGTTAGATGTCATTGTGTCATTACAGTGCAGAGAGGACACATCTTCCTCAGGAAATCCATCCACTATGTCATCTGTATTACTTGAAAACATAGAGGGTGAACATATTCGCTTCCCATCTACCCCTCTACTTGATTCATCAAATCATGAGGATTCTGAAAAACATCTTTAATCTTTTCATCTTGGTTGTCATGATCTATTCACTTCCTCATCTGATCACGATGTTCATTCAACCATTTTTAATCTATCCAAGGCACTGGTCTACGATGATCTATCTATCAAAAAAGTAAAAACCCCTAGAATGTCAAGGCACTTCAACCAGAGCTAACGGATATGTCAAGCTCTCATTGTCTTGAGGTTGGTTTCACTTCCAGTCAGGAAATTGTTAAAACACTTGAGCCTCCTCATCACTCCATGCTTTGCATAGAAGATCAACCAAACACCCATATTTCACTTCCTCCACTTGAACTACATGATCCCATCGCTCATGCACTGGAGGACTCTTACACAACAAGAACGCATGCACAACACAAGTGGTCTACCTCTCTCACATTTTCTTTCATGTCACAATCAAGGGAATGCACACACTCAACATTTGTATACACTGCATCACAACATCATGGAAAGTCCATAGAATGCATGTCATGTGCTTTCACTCATCTTTCTTCTGCAGTTGCTTATAAGCTCGGAGTGTATTTGTCTTCACTTTTACATCTTTCTTGTTTCCTGGTTCACACAACTGTCTTGTTCGTGAACCATTCCTTTAGCAACATGGGTCAACCAATGTGCTGGTGGTTGCATTGGAAGCATCAGTTCACGTGAGATGACCCATACATCGTTAGCTTAGGAGTAGGAGTAGTGTTTGATTTCAATTGTTTTCATGCATGCTTGTCTTCTTACTTTCTTTGTTTTCTTGTTTGTTCGCTTTCTTGTTTGCTTACTTGATTTTCATTCCCTTTTGCTTCATCTCTTTATTTTCTTTGTTGTTTGTTAGTTCACTTGTTTTGTTCATAGGTTAGTTTCGCATGAAACCACGTATGACTCTTGAAGCAAGCTAGGTAAAGTACAAGAGGCCTTGTCTTGTTATCACTACTTGGTTATCTGTCATATGGACTCTATATAAAGAGCTTGTTACTTTTATTCTGTGATACGTCGAAGAAAAATACGTACTGTTCAAAGTGAACCTTGGTGAAAAAAAATGCTTGCGTGCTGACTAGTATCACCTACTCTAGTCATTTGCTTTTGGGTTAACCCTTGTCATCTCAGTCAAGTAGAGTAAGGTAAGGGGGAAAACCTTAACAAGCATGTTAGAGGTATAATAAATTACTTCTCTGTAGGAACAACCTCTTATGCTCTCAATAAGTCAGGATCCCTCTTACGCCTCTGGAATGAATAAGTGCTATGCACAACTATGAAGATGAAAAATGAAAAAATGAAAAAGTGAAAAAGGTTTGAAAAATGAAAATGAATAAGGTGAAAGAAGAGAAAGGCTTCCTATGCAGAGAGGTGATGCAACTAACTCCGATGAGGTACTAACTGGGCTTGCTGGCAATGCAGCCATGCTTGTGTTCCTATGTTACTCTGCAGAGGTATTGTCCAAGCCTGCTAGCAGCGGAAGAACACCATAGATGAAACTAAAAATCTAACGACTATATTGCCTGTGCACCAATATACCCCTTAATTGCAATCGAAAAAAATGTGTTTCCTTGGCTTGGAATGTGTGTCAATCAACCAAGAGCTTGGTAGATGCTACATCTTACAATCAAGCTAGTGTGGAAACCAGGAGGAGCTAAGAAATAAAGAATACTTATGGAGGTGTTAGACTTACCTTTCACGAACGAGGTCCAGTCAGAGAGCTGGAGTTCTACCAATGTGTCGGCAAGTGTTGTAGTGGCTACAACCACCCTCCAAAATTTTTCCTTTGCTTCATTTTGGACCCTCCCTTTTAATCTTCATAGCAGCATGTCTTGCTTCATCAAGTACACAAGCTTCAATGTTTTTCTTGAAAAAAGGTAGCCTGTCAATCACAACTCAATGCATTCCCCTCACAGGCTGATCACCTGGACATGGTCCAGCTCCAGGTTGAGTAGCTCCCCTAAGAAATTACGCAATTATGGAGGAAAAATAGATTTCCCTACAGAAATTGCACAATCTTGGTTGGAAACCTACTGGGCTCCAGAATTGCGTAATCTTGGCAGTCAACACCCACAGTGAAAATTGCGCAATTTTCCCTAGCAGGGCTACTCAACCCTGAATTTGCACAAATCTGGGAGCATTCAACTGCTCTACCTAGAAATTATGCAAATTCCCTAGGCAGCCAGCCTAGCTCCCAGCCAAAAATGCACATTTCCTCCCAACAATCGAGAAGTCTCTTGCATGTGCGCTTGAGTTGATCGGTTCCCTCCGGGACCGAGAAAAACTTACTTGCATGCATGGGCTGCTTCTCTCAAGGCAACAGGAAAAGGCATCCCTTGTTTCAGGGATCTATGTTTAGCGGTTGCAGGTTATATGCAAGGATCATTTCAGAAACCTCCCACCAAGTGTCCCTCCCACCAAGTGTCACTTTCCTTAGATTTGTGGCATGTGCATAACAAACTAGATGTTACCAAAACTCATCAACCAAATGCCACAAAGCTCATTCCTCAGATCAGCCTTGTAGCTCTAACATCCCACATCACGTCTAGGAGCTGTTGGCACACTTAACTTAGTTGTTTTGGGGTAAGCCCACTTTCCATGACTTGTGTTGCATTTCTGGTGCTTTTTGTGTTTCGCTTCATATGAACATTGTTTGGTTGATTTAAGTGAGCAATTTCTATCATTTTGATACATACTAGATTCTACTAGCATCGTTTCATTTTTCATTAACATCTCATTGTTGTTGCATGCATGAATTTTTTTTTTCACGAACATTTGTCGATTCAACGACTCGCCTCACCCACATGCATGTTGTTCCATTTTTTGAATTTGTCATTCGCCGTTTTCATGCAATATCATTCACTTGTGATTACACTCAGTATCTCCATGCATTTGCATTCACCTTCACTTTCAGCTTCCCGTTGGCAAGTCTAGCCAGGCTCGACTCGACCTCTCCCTTCAGTGAGACAACATTATGTAATCTAGTGAAGGAAGGCTCTGTGTTCCTCTCTAGAAATGTGCATTTCTAACCAGGCACTATCCTCCAAGACTATTTTGTGCATTTGTGAGGGACAATGACTGTTGGCCCAAAAAATTGGGCAATGCAGTCACTGAGCCTGCAGCTATTGCCAGCTGAGATTTGACATTGCATAATTCTAGTAGTCAGCACCCAGACTAGACTATGCATTGTGTCGTTCCAGTAGTCAGTCAATCTCCTAGTGGCCTAAACTATGCCTTCAGTAGTCTTGGCAATTAGTCTCCTGACCTCCCACCCAAAATTGCATAGCCTTCATGATCAATCACACAGGTATGTTGCAAGTCAATTCTCAGGCTCCTTTTGGTTTTCAACTGACAAATTGTTCACCATGAGTGTTTCCATGTCTCCAGGTCTTGCAGGTGTTCATCTGCCTCTCAGCACTACAGGTACAATGGTTTCAAGAGAGCAGAGTTGAAGACACCGTTCAGAGCACACTTGGGAATATGGTTGATCAAGTGTCTATGAACTTGCCTAACCATGAAGACATCGAGTTATTCATAAACAAGGACATCAACATATGATGACAACAACATCATAGTAAGTAGAATCATGAACACCAACTTAACGCAGCATACTAGATGCAGTGAACATGAGAGGAAGGTTGTTGACAACATAGAGGCAGAGCAAACTTGCAAGCTTAAGCAGATCCACTGGTGATGAAAGCAAATTTGGAGACTCAGGATACGAGGTGACGGCGAGAGGTGGAGATTGTGGGAAGAAAGATAATGGAACAAAGAAGGAATTTCATGTGTTGAAGTAACAACTCAAGGAAGAACATGAAGCTGCACAGATAAGCGAATGAGTGCAGTACGAATAGGAACAAGAACGTCAAGGGGTGCAACATACATTCAAGGATGAAACTGCGCTAGTACAAGTTAAAGATCAATCCTAATAGCTGGCACAGAGTAAAGATGGTCAGCAGTGTTGTTGGTCACATGCAAGGGATTCAATAGCATGCATGTCATTGTGCACACACATGTGATCCAACCCATTTAGCACACTCACCAAGGAAGACAATAAGCATGTCCAACTGGACTTGAACATGTACTTGGGCAAGTTGATGTGCATGAGCACTAGCACACACTTGAAGATCATCACATACATTATGCATCAATGTGTTTCCGATTTAGCCGCACCCTGTAATACCATGTGAATGTTAGCAGATGAGTTGGATGAAGGAGCCATACCAATGCATCGGATGCAATGAAGGCAAGAGTTTGCTTCGGTAAGATGTCACCATGGGGTGCATGCACACCATCACGGATGACCAAGCTTGGCATCAAATCACCACCTTCACCATCACAAGCATGTCAAAGACTTGATCTCACCTCAATGGACCATGTGTGAGTGATGTCTTGCATGGGTTTCTCAAGCCATTATGTCTCACATGAGAACATGTGCATTGTAATGTAACATCATGTCATGTGGAAGTTCAAGTGTCAATAGTTGGATGTAATAGTCATAGAGTAGATGAAGAGTCATGAGGGTAGATTAACTCTCACAAAGGGGAATGTCAAGGATCACCCCACCCTTTGTGTAGAAAATCTGTGTAGGCTAACCCGATAATGCAATATAAATGAAAGCAAAATACTATAACCTACTTCTACTATCAATTTGTGGAAGCTTGAAGATCGAGTTGAACAATATAACCAGAAGAAGAAGAATCAATGGCACAATACACATGAAAATACTTTGGGGAATGCCTCAGCTAAAAACCCCACACTATTGTATTATCATACATGGTGGAAATACATAGGAATTATACAAACCCTTATCTCTCACAGTTAGCTAGCTCTCAGTACAATCCTCACAGATGCTCACAGGAAATCTTGGCTTCTCTCTATCCTTCCTCTCTACCCTCCAAGCTCCTATTTCCTTGCGTTGTTCCTTGTGGATGATTCCCTCTTACTAAGTGGAAAAGCTCCTTCAAAACTGCGCAATCCTCAAGGATAAATCCTCGACTGCATGCATGAGTTTTCTCCATGAGAAAACACATGCTATTGATAGTACACTATCCTTGAATATTAATCTAAATTGGGTCTTTCTCAGAATAGACATGCATGATTTTCTGATGAGGGAACCTTCAGTTAATTGGAGTAGCACTAGTTGAGTGCATTAATGCATCAACTGACTGTTAACTCACTAGTAGTTCCTCAAACAATTTGGAACTAATTTAACTGGACTTAACTCAGTAAACTAAGTTAACTAATTACAACTCAAATATAACTCAATATTATCTCCTTAATTTAAGGGATAACCCTTGCATGACTTCAGAAAGACTTCTAACTTGAATTTATCCAACTAATTAATTTAATATAAATTAATTAATTATTTCCAAGTAGTTGTTAAGACTAAATTCAATTTTAATTCACAATTTAATTCAAGGACAAATTAAATTGGAATATTCTTGTTTCCATATATCAACACTCCCTCTCAACAAGAAAGGGATTATCTACCATCCCGATCTTATCTCTATGGAACTTGAATTTACACTTTGACAATGCCTTTGTCAAAATGTCAGCATCTTTCTCCCCTGTCGAAATATACTACAACAACATGATCCTCCTCGCTACACAGTCTCTGAGATGATGATAGTAGATGTCAATGTGCTTGGACCTATCATGATATATTGGATTCTCAGAGAGTTTGATACAACTCTGGTCATCACAATAGATCACAGTTGGATCCATCCTCTGAACAAACAAACCAACTAGGATTTTCTGCATCCAGATGGCCTCACATGCTGCCTGACTTACAACCATGTATTCTGCCTTTGCCGAGATGAGTACAACTAACCTCTGTTTCTTGTTGTACCAAGAAATTACCTCTGACCCAAGGTTGAAAATCCCTTCTGATGTGCTCTTCTGATCTTATTGATTCCTTGCCCAATTTGCTTCAGTGAAGCCCTGTAGCTTCACTCCCCATGTCCATATGTACCATAATCCATACTGAGTTGTGCCTCTAAGGTATCTCAATACATGCTTTGCTACCTTCTAAAACATCTTGGTAGGTTGAACCATTGCTTGACTCAGCTCCTTTGCCGCATAGCAAAACTCTGGTTATGTGCTTGCTAATTATACCAGTTAACCCATAAGCTACCTGTACACAGTAGCCTTTACCACTTCTCTTGAAGTAGCAACCTCCTTCCTCTACTTACCTTCTAGAGGGGTCTGCATGGGCTTGAACTTCTCCATGTGGAATCTCCTGAGTATCTCGTTGGCATACTTGCTCTGAGACACAAACAACTCCCCATCCTTCTGCCACACTTCCATGCCAAGGAAGTAATGCATGAGACCCATCTCTTTCATCTTGAATTGTCTTGCAAGGTCCTCCTTGCAAGACATGATCAACTGATCATCACCAGTCAATATGAGATCATCAACATAAAGTATGATGATCAACAACTTACATTTCACCACAATGTCGTACAGGTTCACATCCACTTCACTATTTGTGAAGTCTAACCTGGTAAAGTAGTTGTTTATCCTGGTGTAACAAGAACGAGGTGCTTGCTTTAGCCCGTACAACTTTCTCTTGAGTCGGCACACATGCGACTTACGATAGAAGGTCTCAAAACCTTCTGGCTACTCTATGTACACCTCTTACTCAATCTGGCCATTGAAAAATGCAGTCTTCACATCCATCAGATGGATCTCCCAACCTATCTTTGCTGATAGTGCCAACATATATCTGATAGATGACTACCTCACGATAGGAGAAAAAGTCTCATCATAGTTAATCCCCTTGAGCTATGAAAATCCATGGGAAACAAATCTTGCCTTATGCTTCTCCACACTACCATCAACAGCTTGCTCTACCTTGTGAAGCCAACAGGAACTTACAACTGACTTGTTCTCCAGTCTCGGGACCACGTACCAAGCACTGTTATGAACTATGGAGTCATACTCCTCCACCATAGCATCAACCTAAATCAACTGCTACACTGCTTCCTCAAAGGAAGATGGCTCGGTCTCAACACATTTGCTAGCAAGGGCCATGTATCCAGTGTACCTCTCAGGTGACCTCCTCTGTCTGCGCTGAGAAGATGGTGCTCCCACATTCTCTCTCACATCCTCCAACAATCTTTCATCTTCTCTTGTGCGCTTCCATCCATCTCTAGAAGACTCTGCTTGAGTGGATGTCTTCACTCCTAGAACCTCTACATGTGGCTGCTTCGCATCAATCTGAGGCTCCTCCTCCTTAGGAACCAATGGTTCGTCCACAGCCTGTAGTTGGAGCTCCCTCTCAAGGGAAACTTGCATGGACTTCTGCTCATCAAACTTGAGATCTCGACGAACCACTATCCTCCGACTGGTAGGCAAGTAAACACTATAGTTGTGAGGTGTATCAGTGTACCCCACAAATATTCCCAACTTTGTTGTTGGCTCAAGCTTCTTCGATGCATCATTTGTCACATGGAAATATACCAATGAGCCAAAGATCCTCAAGTGACCCACATCTGGTCTCTTACTGGAGAAAGCTTCCTTTAGTGTCTTCATCCCATATATGTGATGCAGGCTTCTATTATGCAAATAGACCATTGTGTTGCTTGCCTCAGCCCACAAGTGAAGTGGTAGGCGTTGGCCATGCAGCATTTCCCGTGCTACCCCTACAATAGTTCTGTTCTTCCTCTTGGCCACCCCATTTTTCTATGGGTTATGAGGTGTTGTCAACTCTTGTTTAATTCCTTCCGCTACATAGAAGTCTTTAAACTATTGAGAGACATATGCTCCACCATTGTCGCTTCTCGAGGCCATGATATTCTTCCCTGACTCTTTCTTGACCAAAGCTTTGAACTCACAAAAGTTTGTGAAAGTTTGGTCCTTCTTCTACATGAAATAAATATAGCATTTACGAGAATAGTCATCAAATAAAATCACATCATACATTTGCTTCGCTGTGGATGTCGCCAAGAATGGTCCACACAAATTAGTATGAATTTTCTCTAATATAGCCTTTGCTCGACTGTCTCGATCATGAAAGGAAGACTTGGTGTACTTTCCCAAGGTACAACCTTTGCATGTGTCAACCTGTTCAAGTTTACCTTTGGAAATCATGTAGATATCTATTGCATTATCTTCAAAGCTCCATGATGAAAATGGCCCAACCGCCTATGCCATAACTCACCAATGTCTTGGCTTTGCACCAATTCTGCTTTCGTACTCAATGTTGTACAATCAACTACCTCTAGTTTATAGAGATTCTTCATCTGAATCCCTATCCTCTTGGTCTGAACCATGGCTATGTGTCTTACGAATGCCTTTCCTTTACTGAAGATAACATCGTAGCCTTTATCTTCCAACATCGCAACTGATACCAAGTTGTTCTTTAGTCCAAGCACATACTTCACATTTTTCAAGGTGAGAGGAGCTCCATGCTCCCTCTAAAAAGCAACTGTGCCCACTCCTAAAACACTATACCTTCCATCGTCACCCACCTCTATGCGCATCTTGAGGTCTTTCTCCTCCAAGGCACTGAATAAATTTTTATCACCGGTCATGTGGAATGAGGCTCCACTATCAAGATACCAGACACAACCTATCATTGATGACACCATGCGTGCGATGAGGGTAAATTACATTTCGAACTGAGAGGCTAATGCCTCACCTTCCCATCCTTTCGAGGATCCCTTCTTGGACTTATTCGATGGGAAATTAATCGCATAATGTCCCATCTTGTGACAATTAAAGTATCTTACTTTAGAGATGTCACCCTTCTTCTCTCCATAAGAAGAATTCGATTTGAAATGGGAAGCCTTCTTCTTCCCTTTCCTTGCCTTACTTGCTAAGGCCAAATTTTCTTCATCGTCATTATTGGATGAGGAACCATCTTGTGTTCTCCTCCTGATCTCCTCCTACATAAGATCCGACCACAGTCGTTCCCAATCTGGCAGTTTCTCCCTTCCATTCATGGAGTCTTGGTAGCTATTCCAACTCTTTGGAAGGCCGAGGAGAGTGAGGCTCACCATATCATCA
Organism: Pinus tabuliformis; assembly: GCA_031772625.1. Lineage (NCBI taxonomy): Eukaryota > Viridiplantae > Streptophyta > Pinopsida > Pinales > Pinaceae > Pinus > Pinus tabuliformis. The sequence continues at coordinate 1,453,790,386 of CM062816.1, forward strand.
TCGGCAATAGTTATTCCCACACTACCAAGCTCATCTCTACAGTTGGTGAGCTCATTCAGATATGTGGAAATAGTATCACCCTTCTCCATCTTGATTCTTCGAAGCTTATCCTTGAGCGCCAATTGCCTCTGGTCCCCACTGTTTTGGTAGAGGTCCTTCAATGTCTTCCACATTGAAAATGGAGTATCCTTCCCATGGAGACTCGAGATAATATGGTCTCGAACTCCCTCAAGGATGATCTGTCTCACCTTCATCACACACTTCTTCCACTCAGCCAACTCTTGTGCATTAGTTGAAGCCGGCTTTGGGATTTCTTGATCAATGAATTCCTTCAAGCCATTGTCTTCTAATATAGCCTCCATTCTATATTTCCATGCTATGTAATTAGATCTACCTTCCAAGGCATACTCGACTCTCAAGCCATAGAACGCCATAGGACAACCTTGAAGTGTGATATGAATTTGATTTGCACCTGCCCGAACTTCAAACTTTGAATTCTCTTCTCAGTATACTATTCATAGCTCTGATATCATGTAGAAAATTTTTACAAATCCACCTCTAATACCATGTAGAAAATCTGTGTATGTTAGCCTGACAATGCAATATAAATCAAAGTAGAATACTATAACTTACTTCTACTATCAATTTGCAGAAGCTTAAAGATCAATTTGAACAATATAACTAGAATAAGAAGAATCAATGGCACAATACACATGAAAATACTTTGGGAAAAGCCTCAGCTAAAAACCCCACACTATTGTATTATCATACATGGTTGAAATACATAGTAATTCTAAAAAGCCTTAGCTCTCACAGCTAGCCAGCTCCCAGTACACTCCTCATAGATGCTCAGAGGAAATCTTGGCTTTTATCCAACCTTCCTCTCTACCCTCCAAGCTCCTATTTCCTTGCGCTGTTCCTTTTGGGTGATTCCCTCTTACCAAGTGGAAAACCTCCTTCAAAACTGCGCAATCCTCAAGGATAAATCCTTGACTGCATGCATGAGTTTTCTCCATGAGAAAGCACATGCAACTGATAGTACATTGTCCTTGAATATTAATCTCAACTGGGTCTTTCTCGGAACAGACATGCATGAGTTTCTGATGAGAGAATCTTCAGTTAACTGGAGTAGCACTAGTTGAGTGCATTAATGCATCAACTGATTGTTAACTCACTATTAGTTCCTCAAACAGTTTGGAACTAGTTTAACTGGACTTAACTCAGTAAACTAAGTTAACTAATTACAACTCAAATATAACTCAATCTTATCTCCTTAATTTAAAGGATAAATATTGCATTACTTCAGAAATACGTTTAACTTGAATTTCTCCAACTAATTAATTTCAAATAAATTAATTAATTATTCGAAGTAGCTGTTAAGACTAAATTCGATTTTAATTCACAATTTAATTCAAGGAAAAAATAAATTGGAATATTCTTGTTGCCATATTTCAACACTTTGCTATAATTAGAACCTCATAACTCATTGTAAAGGCTTTTGGTTAGCCAAGCTTCTGATAAAACTATCTTGGATAGGGCTTGGATAGTATTGTAACATGCCTTGTCTTCTCCATTGCACGGAGCTAGTACGCCTTTTTGGAGGAGCAAGGAGATGTGGCTGTAACGTTCCACTATTGGAGCTAGTGGTTGGAAATGGATGTATTGTATGACTAAAACTTACACTTCTTTATATAATAAGAGCCAACATGATTCATGCATATGTTTTATTGTATTCCAGCTATCTTATTTACTCTAAATGGCATATTTATTTACTTTCTTGCACATGCATGTATGGACTATTCCGTATGAGGATGTATGAGTCTTTCTGAAATGTGTTGTTGGTTGAACCATCACTTTGGATTGCCAGCTAACTTTCTTCCCAGCTTTTGATGTATCTTTGCTCGTGTGCTCCCTTCCCATTCAATTGCTATTATAGGTTGCCAAGGGGCACACTCATCTCAATCTACTTGTGTTAGAACCTCTCATGCACCTTCCTTTACTCACTGCAGCTGTCATGCCCTTGCTACCAACAGAGTTATCTTACTTGGCTCTGTGCGAAGTCATGGTCAAGGCATTACCATATGACCCACTGATGGGACTCCTACAACTGTCTAAGGTCTAGTTGGGAATTCTTACTAGTGAGATCCCCCTACATGTTGGTGGGTCCAACACTGTCAAAACCTAGATATATTGTAAACCAAAATATCACATTTAGATTAGGTAAATAGAGTAACAAGTATCTGAAAGAATATTTGTTTCCTTGTTTATTAAAGATTTCTATTGAATCATTAACTCTTCTGTACAAAATTCAAAGTTTTTTTCCTTCTCACCATTGTATTCTATCACAAAGAAAACCAAACTCACAATGTTGAGAGACATTGTCTTGTTTCCCCATCATAAAAAATTACTAAAAGTAAATGTTGTTTTAGCCAGCCTCTTGTTAAACAATTTCATGAAAAGTTTGAAAAAATTATTACATATCTTCTTCCATTTATCCTAGCCATACTTGTAACAGGAAAACAAAATTGTGAAACTAAAATTTCAACCAAGGGGTATCGAAAATCATCATTTATTAGAGGTCATTGATGGAGTTAGGTCTTACGCAATGGATCATGTTGGAGTTTTAGGACCATACTAGAGATGGTCTTCAATATGCACTAAGTAGGCATCGATGCTGACCAAGTAGGGGCGGTGATGACATTGCACTCTTTGAATATTGAGGCATGCAATGATCTCATTGTAGTCCTCATATTTTTGTTTGAGCAATTAGTGTAAGAGAAACTTCATTTTCCAATCAAAAGTGATGGAAGTAAAGTATTAATTCTACCACCCCCTAGTGTGACCAAGATCAATCACCCAATTAGCAACTTTTCATTTTTTATTTCAATGTTAGAATAGGCCCCATGATCATTGGTAATTAAGGCTTCCAATTGTTTAATTTCTACCTAAATTTAAGGTGGAGTGGTAAAGTGGAAAATATGGCAAGTATATTGATCCTATGTCTAGCTCAAGGCTTGCCTAAAGGATAATAACCTTGAGACTCTTGTTAGGATCTCATTTTGCTCTGTGGCATAGAAATTTGTAGTAGATAAGATACAAGAGTAAAAAAGCCTCAAAGGAGGAAAATACCATTAAACTGATCAAGATTCATCCACAATAAATCCAATAGGGGAGTTAAATATTGGGTGTATACAAGTTGAGGGTTAGGGTTAGTTAACAAATATAGAGGAACTAGTAATAGGGATGAGCTTTGGTTGTTAAGTAAACACAAAATAAAACAGAATAGTCTAAGAGTTTTTAATACCACTACATCACCCTGCACACCAAACATTAAATTCCACCATACAAATAGAAACAAACTCATAACCGGATGAATACTAAACATAGGAAATGTTACCCATTTCTTGATGACCTACCAGGCTTGGAGAAGAAGTGTTTGAGTGCCCCATCATCATGGTCATAATGAATTCTTGTTAAAGCTTCCCTTACAACATCATCCTTATACCTGGTGCGAAATACTGTGAGTTTTTTATTGTTGACAAGGTTTACTCGTGGGGGACAAGGACCTTGAATTACTAGTGAACAAAAGAAGCTAGTACTCCATTGTTATATCCCCTATTTTGTTGGTATTCTCCAGCTACACATAAAAAAAAAATACTACTGCGAGGAGTGTATGAGCTGCAAGTGAAGGTTAAGTCTTCCATATTAGTGCAATATACATATGAAGCAGTTGAGATGTGCGAGTGCATGGGCTGGGATGGCCTTGCCACCCCCACTCTTTAATGCAACTATATGTGAAACATGTCAGGCCTCCTCCCCCATTTCAATTAGATATTTATACAACACCTTGATCCAAGATATATGTATGAACGTACTTCCTTTAAGTTGTTATTATCATAAACAAAATTAAACTAAGTGATCTTTTTTGAAATTTTCATTATCATAGTATTTCTCTTATCAATGTTTAACGACATAACAATATTATGACATAAATATTTCTAAACTCTTAGTTGCTTAGATAAAAGGAACATATTACTATAGAGATAATATCATTAGCATAAAGAAGAATAATGATGATTATTCTATTTATAGCAGTATTAGCACAATCTCCTTTTATAAACATATATCTGTTCTTGTCACAATTTTGTTTCACAACTCAAAAGTAACTTTAGGTATTTCAAATATATCACAATTGAATGAAGAAGCACACGGAAATAATTTTAATATTTAAGAACTTATTTACAAGAACAATAATAGTGTGTGTGTGTGTGTGTCTTACCTTTGGCTCTCATTCCCTTAGACTTTGATTATATCCTATACGTTTTTCAATATAAATTGATATAACTATGATATAAGATGATTAATTATAATTGTTTTCTAATTGAATGGATATTTCTGTTCTAGTTACACCATAAGGCATTCCTCTGAGAAAAACACGACTCTCATGCCACTTGTTCCATCTTGCACTATTGATTTTAGTGTTAAACAATTCAAATATTATCTACCATAGGATTGAGCACCGATATTAGTTAGTTACAATGCATAATGAGATTCTGACATACAATATTATAGTGCAATGCCTTTTCCCGCTTCACCAATTTTTCCTCCCAGTTCCTCATATGGTAATGAACCTACTTTATGTTTATCTGCTCATCTAAATCAGTTGGCATACCAAAAAAAGAAGCAGTAGGAAGTTGAGATTTGTTGGCCCAACAAGATGTAGGAATCTGAGCTAGCTATCAATTTCATAAATAACTACCTCCCTCTGGAAAGAATCATGAAGATAATGAAGTCAAATGGGAATTTGCGTATCTACAGAGGTTTCGGTTGTGTTTACCAAGGCATGCGGGATTTTTCTCAATGAACGTACTCTTAGGACATGGAAACACACTCAAGAAACCAAGATACCGACCCTGTAGAAAAATGATATAGCTTCGACAATTACCAGAATTGATATATTTGATTCATTTATTGATATTATGCCTAGGGACATTTTTAAGGAAGATCAAGTTATTAATATTTGAACCCCTAAGTCTTCTCTCTTAATTGGAAGAAATGGTTTTAAAAGTGCTTTCTCTACTTATTTCCACCATTATTATTCACCCAACCTACACTCTACGTCTTATCCTTCCCTATGTGAATCAGACCAATGATTAGTAGGTTTAAACGTGGAAGCCTAAACCAACTTTATAAATATGAAACATTTAATTGGGACGTCCTATGTTGGAAGTACAAGAAACATTTAAAGTTGAAAATTGTTTCCAACCCACCAAGTAACATTGACAACTGGTTTAGCTAACATTGATGAAGAAAACAACAAATGGCTTAGATAACCCCTTATTATAATTACGGCGAACTTTTGATCGACACATAGATTAATGGATTAAATTGCAAGTTATTTCAATTTTTTTATGTATGTAATCTTCCATTATACATAATAATCATAACCAAAATGGCTAACAAATTATTACTGCTTCGAACATTTCAAGCATAAAGGAATTCACTTAAAATTTAATATATATATCTCATGGAATATTATTTTCCATCTCAGTGTTCTGGTGTATGATCATTATAAGTGCCTAATTGTTTTATAGGAAATATTGTTGGGGAAGACAGGAAGTTGTCCCGTAGCTTGGAGAAACAATTAAGTTGTTTTCATTCTTGTTGTGATTTGGTATCAATTAATTATTATGCATTATTGTTTGACTAAATTTTATAAGTTCATGTTATCATGAACCCATTTGTGTTCATTATGATATCTAGTGTTATCCATTACCATAGGATACATACTTATCAAATCAAGGGTATGTTTAGTGACCAATGTGATAGGTCATAGTTAGAGATCTTATTACTATTAGAGATGTTTGTTGGTATGGGGTACCCTGGGTCAAATTTTTCCAACTTTTGTTAAATATTATAAAGTCTCCACACTTTAAGGAGTAGAGCATGAGTAGTGCAGGTCAATAGGAGTCAAAGGGGCTTTAGGAAGGTGTATCCAGGGGGATCCAGGGGGGGTGGTTATCATAAAATGTTGTAATTTCGTAGTCAATATGGGTCATTCATTAGGCAGATATCTGAGGGTAGATGTTATGTTTAATTTAGGGTGTTTTCCCCTAGAAGGAACCCCCTTGCTATATATGAGGGAATTGGATTGTGTCTATGTAGATCTGTATTCTAAGTGAGGAAGAGAGAGGAGATTGAGAGCGAAGAGTGAATTATAGCGGATCTATTGTAGGTTGTACCTCTTCAGTTCACTCGATAATATAAAAAGAAGGACTGGTTGTTTCTCCATGGACGTAGCCAAAACTGGATGAACCACATATATCTGTGTCTCTCTTGTTTTATGTGTTTTTTGTGTTTATATTTCTGCAATATATTCCATTGCTCTGTAATATATAATTTTCTAACAAATAGGGCATGAGTTAAGTCTAGTTTTATCTATTCTGTACTTGGACGAAGGGAAAGGCTCCTGCCGCTGTGTGCGCAGAGACCTTGGTAAGTCCATAGCTGAGTGTGTGGCCCCCTGCCACTGTGTGGAAAGGGTTGGGAAGACCTATAATTGAAGATCTAAAGAATAATAAAGGCTTTCTTTTGAAGAACTATCTGCCTATCTGTATACTACTATTTTATCTCTGAATTTACTATATTTATAATCTGTTGAATACATTTAATCGAGAAAAGTACTTAATATATTTGTGAAGACATCAATATGTGTATTTATATGATGTTATGCATGTTTATCACAATTGGCGAAGGACATAAATCTATTAATTGTTAATTACTCTAGATTCTAGGTTTCAAGGGTTAGGTTTCCCGAAGGTCAAGATAAAGCCCTAAGTTTGGCATAAACACATCACATAGTCCTCTGGATGTAGAAACATAGTTCTAGGATCCCCCAATAATGCCCTGAGTGAGACTACAACCTGGACTACGCAGGTCATTGCTGAAAGGGCCGGTAGTGTAGGGTTTTGTTGGTTCGCGAAGGTAACTCTGAACTTGGGTGCAAGCCCCCTGACGCCAACAAATGGTTTCGTTGCCAGGACCAGGATGTATTTGAGAAATGTGTGAAGTGGAATAAGTGGATACCAACTAAGAAGGAGATTGAGAAGTGGATATATCTAAATTTGTAGGAGTCTGCAGCTCAAGAAACAACAATTCGAGCCTATCGAGAGAAGAGTAGTTCTACATATATCTATATACATAGGAACATGAATTTTCCTTTTGCTATTTTTTGTGTGAATTATATGAATAGTTGGCTAAATTGTAGGATAGTCAACCTACCTAGAAGTTTTATAACCCTATCATGTGGATGTTAGAGTTAGTGAAGCACCCGGAAGGATCAGAAAAGAAGGTTGAGGAGGCTATCGATTATTGGATCGCTATTATTTTGGGCAGATTTATTAGTGAGTTCGCGATTGATGCATTTTCTAGTTATAATGAATCTCAATGATGATTTTTCAATGGAATAAGAGGTAAGTATCTGAAGTCTCTAAAAACTTGGATTAAAATGCTATTGTGCGAGAAACAAATTATGCCACTAAATTTATGTTTAGATGATATTCGACAAGAGCTACGTGAAGTGGGAAACAATTCAGAAAAGATAAAGATACAATTTCTGAGTACAGTCCTCTGTTGGGAGCATCCAACAACGAGAAGAAAGTAATAGTCTAAAGACACCTAGAAGTGCGTCGTAGTGAGTAGATCAGGGTAGTACGGGAATACCACATTCATCCACTCCACTTCCACCTTCACCTCCACCTCACACACCTACGCCTCCACCTCCACCTCCATTATTGAGTATGGTGAACACTATGAAGATGATTATATTAAGGGGTCTAGGGACAAAAGACCTTGATCAATTCTGGTTTGTGGCAAATGTTGTCTGGAAGTCACCGTAGATAACAGATGATGATTTGAAGAAAGTGCAACTAGTCATAGCATTGTAAGACATGAAACTGAGTCTATATATTAAGCACATTATGACTCATCTAGCTACGTCATTGAACTACACAAAAGATGCGTTGAATAATTAATTGAGAATGCCTAAGTTTCAAACACATTATGTGACTGAGGTCAAAGAAATTAAGGAGAAGGTGAATGAATCTACATGGGATTTTGATCAAAGGTTGAAATGTCTACTACAACAAACTAATCGATAGATCTCAGATGGGAAACATAAGGATTGGTATATTGCTTCACTATTTCCCCATTTAAGATTACCATTGTCACAACAGAATTTTAGATCGTAGGCTAAAGCACTGGAAATTGCAAGGAAGTTGAAGGATTCACCTATTTAGGATATGAATCTAGGAGAACATCAAATTCAATCATAGCTGGCTAGCTTGCATATGAATTTGTAGGGTCTCAAAAAGGGGAAAGAGGTTTGAAATGAGACCCATGCTAATGTATGGTTCTTAAAGTGTAAAGGAAATGGTCATGAAAAGGATCGTTTCCCAGTATATCAGAACTATCTAATTGGGGGAGGTCATATCTCCCTTAAGCTAGAAAGTTCCTCTAGATCAAGTAATGATGTAGTTCCATGGTGTTCTATTTGCTAGATAACATGAAAACACTCAACATACAATTTCCATTTGTTGTAGAAGTTTGTGCCGACTCCGCAACAAATATTATACAATTTCTATAAATATGTACGCCATGATGAGTGAAATTGTTGAAGCTATGAGTTAATGATGGATAGAACCTGGAAAAATAGAGTACAGGTAGAGACTCATTCACAGCAAGATCAAGGCACATCGATAGTGTGTGGAGGATTTCAAGGATGAGGAAGAGGATGAGGGGAAGGAGCTAGAATAGGCCATGGACATATTATTTGTTACAATTATAGGGAGCCGAGCCACTTTGCGCAATATTTTCAGAACCCGACCCACCTCTCTTGTAAGTATCGCCAATAGTTTGACCACATAATAAACGCTTGTCCTATACTCATCAAAAAGATGAAAGAGAAGAAGAGCCAGCAGCCCACTCAGAACATCTAGATGATGAGGTTCAAAGTATGTGAGGATGACCCCAACGTTAACATACTTACGCGAAGTGGTATAACTACTAGGGAAGATAAAGCCGTAGGGAAGCTACCAAAAGAGAATCCTTGGGTGTGTAGGGCTACTGAAAAAGATACTGAATTTTGTTTTGCATCAGGAAAAATAAACATTTATGGAGGTGAAGAAGAGCTTTGTGGATTTAGGAGCTTCCACATTAAAGAATCAGAGTGCATGAACATAAAACATTCAAGAAGTCATTGATGTGTTGGAAACAGATCCTTTAGTATTGACATCCTTCTTATAGACATGCATGAAGCTCTTAAGGGACCGGAAAGAGGTGGAGGGACTGCAAGACTTAATAGACAAAAACTCACTGCCTAAATAATGTGCGGTGCTTAAAGTAGACAAAAGTAAGAAAAGGACTAGTCGGGAGATGAGATTGATTGCACAGATAAGAGAATTTAAAATGGACCAGGTGATCCTAGATTTGGGATCTGATGCAAACGTTTGGGCTACATAGACCTAGGAAAGAATGGGAAATTTGATGTGATAGTGGTCCCAAATTTAGCTGCGTATGGCGAACCAAAAAAATATTATTCCTATGGGGCACTTACATGGAGTAATTGTTGACATTGAAGGGGTGCACATTATAGATGATTTTGAGGTAATCGAAATAGTGGATGATAGTAATCACTACCAACACTGCTTGGAATGGATTCAGTGTTTGATATGAATCTGTTCATCAACATGAGGAAGTGTAGCATGATGTTTGTGAAGAAGGAACTAAGATTCATTGCTCCATTAAATCCAGCCAAGGTTGCACAGTATACTAAAACAGTTCGGGATTACTATGAGGATGATGATATTAAACAAATCTATAAGCTTACTGTGCTTAATGAGGACTGGATCAATCCTACAATGGATGGAATAATTACTTGGGAAATGGAGAGCTCCTACAACTCATTTTCGGATGAGGAGCTCGAGCATTGGCGTAATAGATTGCATGAACTGTCAACACTATGATGTAACAAAATTACTAAATCACTTCTGTGTATATCCAATGAGGTATGAAATTTACCATATTATGATGACTTAGAAGATGCAAATTTTTTCTTAATAAATTTGAAAGGGATGTACTGAAGGAGCATCAATTACAGGATTTGGACCTCGCGCTGAGAGCTACCCTTGCCAGATGGTGGGGTATACATAAGAAGATTTTTGCAGACTAGGAGTACCAGAGGATGATGAAGTTGTGATTTGGCTGTGAAAATACCTGCATTACTAAAAAGTATATAGGGAAGGATGATTTGCACAAGCATCTAGCTCATTGGATGAAAGTATGGGCAGAAGAACAACGGCCTGAATGGGAGTGTATGTTTTTCCATACTTTGGATACTATTTCGATGAATTCGTATTTAGAAATAGATCTGTGACATGGAACCACAGACTTGGACCTTATGAAAGAAATCTTTCTACTAACATTCAGTTTTGGGAATGGATTTGAATGTATTGATGAAGCCTTACTGTAAAGTTTAGAATGCTTGTAGATAAAATCTTATGGCTACAACTTGATTGGAGTATGCAGTTAAACCATGCTATGAAATGCTACAGTGTCACCACAAAAGGTGAGGAATATCCCAGGAATATCAATATCCCCGAGTCAAAGGGACAACGCAAAGTCGTTGGGCCTAAGGTAGACGTTCCTAAAATTTCAAAACCATTGAAGACCAAGAAAGTTGTCGGAAGTGCAGTCAAAGTTCGCGAATATAGGCGATTATTCGGATGAGGACATAGTTGACAAGGTTGTGGAGTTATTGGGGGAATATCGGGACTTGTTTCCAGCAAATTTCTCTAATCTAAAGGGGATGTTGGGTGATCTAGGTGTTATGAAGATCAATCTAAAGCTAGATGAAAAGTCGGTAAAGTATTGCCCATACCAATTGAATCCTAAATACAAAGAAAAGGTGCATAAAGAGCTAAATAAGATGCTCGCAGCAGGAATTATTGAGCTTGTAAAAGAATCAAACTGGGTTAGTTCTATGGTGGTTTAGGAGAAGAAGACAACAGGTAAAATCAAGGTTGTATAGATCTAAGGAAGTTGAAAGATGCTTGTGTACATGATCCATTCCCTACGTCATTCATAGATGAAGTCTCGGAAAACATTGGTGGTCGAGAAGCATACTCTTTTAAAGATGGATTCTTAAGATATCACTAGATGAATATTGCAGCAGAGAATCGAAGTAAGACTACCTTTTCCACATAATGGGGCTCTTTTGAGTGTACAATTATACCCTTTGGACTTAAGAATTTCTGTGTGATCGTTTCTATGGTGGTAGTTGCAACCTTTAAGGAATTTATTCGTAAATTTTTGGAGGTCTTCTATTATGATCGGATGGTGTTCAGATTAGTTAAAATGCATGTTTCTAGTCTTTTCCTGATGCTGGATACTTGTAGGAAGTAACAGATCTAAGTAAATATGAAGAATTTTATACTTTGTGTACCATATGGAATACTTTTGGGCCTTGTTTTTGGTAAGGAAGCGTTGATGGTTGACCCATCACCCTACCATAATTGCAGTGATTATCAATTTGGAGCCCCTGGAAAAGAAACATGCAACATTGGGCCATAAAAGATACTATAGAAGATTTATTAAGGCATATGCGCAGGTCACTGCAGCCATGGAGAAATTATTGAAGAAAGATGCGACATTTTTCTAGGATGATGATTGCAAAAAAAGCTTAGATGTTTTGAAAGAAAAGATGGTTACAACACCTATTCTATGGTTCCCTAATTGGAAGAAGGAATTTCATGTACATGTGGATGCATCCTGAATAGTGTTAGGAGCCTTTTTAACCCAACCAGGTGTAGGATGTATCAACCATGTGATTGCATTTGCAAGCAAAAAATTGTCTAAGGCAGAGAAGAATTATTCAACCACGAAGCGTGAAGGATTTGCAATGGTATATGAACTCCAGATATTCAAGCACTATCTATTGGGTGTGCACTTCGAAATGTATACAGATCATTCATCCTTTGAAGTACCTAGTCAACAAATCTATGTTTGGTGGGGGGGGGGGGGGGAATTTGTAAGTGGTTACTGCTATTTCAGGAGTACCACTTCAAGGTAATAGTGAAGCTAGCAAGATTGAGAATGGCAAGAAACCTACAAGTATTGATGAAGGATTGCCTAATGTGTAGCTCTTTTTTGTGCATGTTGCAAATGAACATTTTGTAGATATCATCCGAGTATTATCTACAGCTTTAGGCCCTGAAGGATATACGATGTAATAGAAGAAGGAGTTGGTCATCAGGGTTGCAGAGTTTTTCATAATTACAAGACACTTGTATAAAATGGTTTCGGGTGAAGTTCTACACAGGTATGTATCTGATTATGAAAGCCAAAGTATCCCTGATGAAGCACATGGATGAGTTTTTGTAGGAAATTACAATGCTAAAAGAGCTACTGCGTAGAAGGTCTTACGCACTGGGTTTTGGTGGCCAACTATGCGCAAAAATTCTAAGGAGTACTGTAAGGAATTCGATGTTTCTCAGAGGACCCGAAATTCATCGTGAAGGGATTAATTTCCTCTGAACTCGTAAGTCTTATTAAAAACATTCAATAAGTGGGAAACATATATTGTGGGATCTATCCAACCACAAGGAAAGAAGATAGGATCACGCTACATCATCATGGTGATAAAATACTTGACCAGGTGGGTTGAGGCATAGACCATAAAGTATTGCAATGCAACTAAAACTCCAAAGTTTATATTTGAGTACATTTTGTCTAAGTTTGATTGTCCTAAGATTTTTATGAGTGACAAGGGTTCACATTTTCTAAATGAAATGATTTTTCCTTTTCTTGAAGAATTCTAGACGTATCATCAGAAAAGCACAATGTGTCGTCCTCAAGAAAATGGAGCAGTTGAAGCTTTAAATAATATCTTGGAGAATTATTTGATGAAGATCTATAATGAAAATAGGAATGATTGGGATGTGCACATACCAATTATTCTATGGGCATATAGAAATATTTGTAAGAGGTTGACTAGACAGACACCATTTCAACTAGTGTATGGACAAGTCGTAGCGATGCCAATGGTGTACATAGTGCCCAGTTTTAAGATTGTTGTAGTCACAGAGATGACAGATCAATATATAATGGTAGAATACCTCATGCAGATAATTGAGTTAGAAGAAGATTGCTTCCTGGCAGTCTTTCATCAACAGGTGCAGAAGGGTTGAGAAAAGGGATGACATGGTCACCACATTAAGCAGCACACCTTTAAAAATGGATATTTAGTGCTGACGTGTGATAGCAAGTTCACTATGTTTCTAGGAAAGTTTCAGATGCATTGGCTGGGACCATACATTGTCAAAGAGATTATAGATGGCATTTTAGTTTAGCTCACGAAGCTAAATGGTGAGCAAGTTGAAGTTATAGAGGGGTGATCCCACCCCTGCATAATGGCTATATGGATGTAGGAAAATCTTAGTAATTTAGGAAGTTGTAAGGAAATGTGGGACTATAAACCATGCTTCGAGGAGGAATGTTTGGCAAAGAGATTGGGTTGCGCGATAGTTAGGAGAAAGGTGCAGATGGGAGATGTGATGAAGGAGCTGCACTAGCAAGGTGTTCCCAGTGTAGCCTAGAAAAAAAGTGACCGATGAAAACATTGTAGGTGATTGGATGGCTATTTTTCTGTTAAAGGGAGTAGGGGTAAAGCATTTAAGGAGGAATATTTCGAAATATGCTTCCAAAAGAACATTAATGAAGGATATCTCGAGGGAATCAGTGGATTTGAATTAAAAAATGGATATAAATACAACATCCCACTCCACATTCGAGCACTTTACTTCCAAGAGATTTCCTTGAGGTTTTGCGCCTCAATTTGAGCCAAGACAATTGTTGCATGCCTAGACAAGATTGGCAAGAAGTAGAGAATGAGTTTTCACATAAGGGGCTTGCATTTGAGGGATATTTTTCTAAGTGGCAGAAGAAACTATTTTGTGATAGCATTGATAAAATGAATACAACACCACCAATCCTACCACAATGCCTAGGTCATGCAGGCCAAAACCTATTACCTCCGTGGAAGAAGAGAAGAAGCAAAAGAAGCCATAGGAAGCTCTAGTTCATAAATCGTTGCATAAAAACACAACTGAGTTTATATATAAGGGTCGGATGGATAAAATAAAACAACCAAAGGAACTCCTGGACCTGGATGAAGAATAATTGACTATGGGGGTTGAGGGTATTGACGCAGACGAAGCAGTGCCAACTTCTCAACTACCACCTTATGTACCCCCTAGAAAATCCACTGCAAAGGTCAGTAAGGATATTGAATCATTGAAATATAAGGTATTGATGTCATTTCTTTCAGAGGAAGTACCTATTAACGGTGACTTGTTGGCTCGGGTACCATATGTAAAGATGGAGGACTAGGATCTGAGTGATCATGTGAAGTTCTCACAGTTAGAACCCAAAAAATACTTGAAATGGTCTACTACGAGAAGGTGGTTGTCAAAAGGCTTGAGCCAATGAGGTGGGTGGATGGAATTGAGCATGCAGGTTTGCTCAAGATGTTGTGGGTCCCACACTTTAGCTGCAAAATAATTAATACTATTTGCTTGTTTCAGCTGTTGGTGCGGGTTCATGTTGGCTACTTGTGGCTGGGAGGGCCCATTCCAATTGACAATATGTTGGTCCACAGAATCACCTTGTTACCTTATTAGGGCATGAGCACCACATACGCTTTTGTGGGGTAGTCGCATGAGAAGAAGCCCATCGATCATATGAAGAGTGACTTCAAGTTGGTGAAGAAGTCACGAGGCTACACCATTAAGTCTATCTTGGATGGAGCTATGCAATTTTGTACATAGATTTTGGTAGGAAAAATAATGCGGAAGTTTCGTGCCTCTGAAGTGCAAGCACCAGTGGTATCTTTAGGTGCGCAGTGCAGCAAAGGGGTTTAGTTCAATTGGGCCAAGTACCTCTATCACGAGTTCCTAGAAGATTTATGTGAACCTTACGAGGATGGGAAGGTGTTCCGCTACACATGGTTACTACTTCTAATCGCATTGGTAGCCTAGAGGGTGCCTGAGGATAGCCAGTTTCCAACACCAGATCCAGACTTGTGCGAGGCTATGAAATTCACCTCACTGTAAGCAATGAAGGGTCTTGAACGCATCATTGAAATAGATATGTTCTAGGTATTGTTCGAGTTAGAGTTATAGAAGGTGATCACCCAATGGTCGTGGTTATCACCTAGTCTACATGCACAGTACACAAATATCACAGATTTCAAGGCAAATTTTCACAATTTGTCCATATGCGCAAAGAATTATGCCACTAGAACATGACAAAAGTTTCCATATTTAGTCACAGAGGATGAAATTATGGTGGTCATTAGCAAATGGCCAAGGGATTGGCTCACCCAATCTGCTGAAGCTCTAGTAACAAGTAAGGCTGTAGAAGGATATACAAGGAAAATAGTAGTTGCAGCAACAACCAGGAAAGAGAAAGAAAAACAAGCACAAAAGGCTTCTACAAAAGACAAATAAGCACAAAAGGCTTCTACCATATAAAAGCCAATGCAGAAGGAAAAGGCTTCTACAAAAGAGAATGAAGTTCAGAAGTAAAAGGCTTCTATGAAAGAGAAGGAAGAGAAGAAGGAAAAAGGTGCACGAGCAACAACATCGCAGGTCATCATTGACCTTGAGGAACCTAAGACAAATTGCACTAATGTAGAGGTTGAAATTGTAGATGATGAATAAGAGGGTGCATACCCCTATCTCAGATCGGAGGAATTAGAGTCCACCTTTAGGGTCAGAAAGAGGCAGAAGCAAAGCTCCACAGGACCTCGCAAGAGGCAAAAGTTTGATAAGTGTGTGAGTACAACACCATTGAAAATCATAGAGGGGGACCTTGATGAGATAGGTGATGTTTTCCACTCTACCACTCAAACTATATGAGGACATGTCGAGGACCAGTACCACCAGATATTGGACAAAGTGCAATATGACCTAAAATAATTACAGGCTTGTTGTGGTATTCAACAACCCCCCATTTAGTAATAATAGTAGTTAACATTACATAAATTAAATGGGGACCCTTTAAATGTTTTATTCAGAAAACAAAAATTAGCATTTAGTCATTTCTTTTATTTTTTGAATAAATCAAAATAACAATCAAGACCTTTTTGGGAACTACTAAAAACTCATGTTTTCATATATGGCACATCTAAAAAACCCACTAAAGGAACTTTCTAAAAATCCTCAAAAATCAAGAAAAGCATTTAAAATAAGGGCTCCATGGTCTAAATTATCATAAATCCAACAAAAACAGAAGTCCTTAAACTTTTTAGGCTTAAGTCTCACATCGCATAGCATGACCCATAAAGATTTCTCTCTTAAATACGATATAACAAGGTTTGCAAGTTGCGAAATCGTGATGGCGCTTTGGATTTTATCGCATCACATTTTGGGTATTCAAGCAAACAATTTTCACTTCCCATAAGCCGATATTGTGATATGTGATTTGCGCCTGGACCCACACCGTAGATTATTACAAGAAAGTATTTCGAGTCCATAAAGTCTATTGCCTAAGATGAGCATAGTAAGTAGCCATACGTGAAATAGCTAATGGATAGCTCACATCTTGCATCTCACAGACACATAGTAGGAGGTAAGAATGTTAAAAGGCACACCTTGCGATATTGCAATCTGTGATATTGCTTCGCAAATTGCACAATCACTGTCATCACAGTATAATGGCTCGCTACCCTAAAAATTTTCATCCTGTTTTTCGATGCAAACATTTATGAATAATAAAGCTAAGGGATAATGAATCATTAGTGGGAATTAGTGGGAAATAACTGAATTTATGTGTGAAAAGCCATTTAGCTTGATACGATATCTTGTTACATGTGTTCAAATAATGCTTCTTTTACTACCTTTACAAGCTATCAGCATTATTTCATTTTTATGTTCATCTTTGAGTATCCCATAGATTTTGTTCTTAATTTCATGAAAAACCTGCAGAGCAGGGCATTGAGAAGAATGGGGAAGAAAGGTAAGGTTGTAGCCTCTGAGAAGACAGAGATGACTCCCCTGTTCATAGACACCACATGCAGCAGAGAGGGAGGAACCTCTACATGCGAGACTCTGTACAACATACTAGAGGAGGAACAATCGAGGATTATGGAAAAAAATGTTATAGTTGATGGCCGAGATTCCTTAGACACTTCCATGCTAGAGGCGGATTGCTCATTTTTACACTGCATAGCTACTCAGCGGAAGATAATCCCTTATACTGATATGGTAAAATGGATTATTGATGAAGTAGATATTTCAGATCGACAATTCAGGACGAGAAGCCAAGGGGGCCATCAAATCTTTTACCTCGGAAAATTTACGTCTTATGTACTACCTACCAAAGCCATAGGTCATCTAAAATAGGCAATTCATAGAAAATTTTGTTAAAGAGAACAGCGACCCAGTGGATTGCACCCATGCCTGGTCGAATAATGAAGAGAAGATCAACAAAGACAAAAATGGTATGTACACTACTGCATCTATTTGTCCCCCTTATAGTTTTGTTGCGGCTATGTTAGGTCATCTCTTTCATAGACCTGATAGTACCAATTTCTACCCGGATTGGTTGTCGTTGATAGAGGCAGTCGTTAATGCAACTATCATGAATTGGGCCCAAATCTAGTGAGATAATTTAGAAAAAATAATTATTGAGTATAAAAGGAGAAGAAGCATTGCTTCGAGGGTTTACCCTCCATTTTTTATGAGCACCTATGTTATGGAAGCTATTTGTTTTAGTTCAAAGTTCCCCATCATGGGATGGAAATGGACTATTCAAAATCCACTTCCCATTCACGTGTACCACAAGGTCATGTGGGAATCCAATTTTCAACCACATTTTTTCAAGATTTGCCATGGAGTTATGCTCCGCATTTAAAAGCAGTTGTATAATCGAGACACCCCCATATCTTCTCAAGAAGTTGAAGTTGACATCCTCCTAGTGGCCAAATGGTTCTGATACATTTACATGTATCATAGTTTTTGGTAGCATCACCTCCTCCAACATCCTCCCATAATATGTTCCAGATAAATTGATGGCTAGGGAAATAGCCTATCAGACATGTAGTGAGGGACGAATGAGCTATACATTGAGAGAGTCAAAGAAGGCCATTTGGCATGAATTCCCTATACAGTGCAGAGAATTTGCACTACACAACCTGGGACATGCCTTAAAATAAGCAAAGATCATGCTATCTCTGCAATTACCCAAATTCTGTGGATGACAGTATGACCAGTTTAGAACAGTTAAGAATTTCACCACCATGGCGAAAATAAAAGTATTCACCAATGAGGAGGATGCTTTTGGTGATATATTTTTGTAGAAAAGAACCTTTCCAAAGGTGAAGTAGATGGCCTAACTACTTTTTGACCATGAATATCTAGAAAAGTTTTACAGTTATAGAGAAAGAAGGCTCGCAATGGTCCCATTAGACCAATTGTTAATTCAACCAATATGGAGCCTACTCCAAGCGTGACTATAGAAGGGGACTCCAAATCTGATTCTGGAGCAGATTCTTAAGGAAAATATATCAAGAAATCACGACATTCATCACAGAATGGAAAAAGCAGGAGCATCAAGGATACGACCCAATCTACATAGAAGAAAGTTGAACAAGCTTGAGCTAGCAAGCTGGTTGAAATCCATACTATCTCTACACAACCAATAAAACCCATAGTAATTAATTTAGAGGAAGACTGGGATAATTTTAATAAAGTTTTAATATAGAGGAACAGGTGCCAGAGCTATGAATGCTACAACACAAGACAACTCTGGAAATTGCAGTCGAAGAAACTGCAAATGAACCTGAAGTAGAGCATACCCCTATTACCCCCACCTTCGAGATAATTTTGAAAATTGAAGAAATACCCCCTCTAGATGTATTATATAGCCCACATAATAAGGCCATGATGAAAATTAAAATAAAGAAAAGAAAACTGGACTCTATAGCTGTTACTACCCTCGAAAACGAATTAATGGATGTTCTATCGAAGGACTCTCTAGCTCATCCATCTGCCAACTTAACTAGACTCTCACAGTCTGTAGGCGGTTATGCAACAATGACCATAGACAAAGCAACAAAAGTCTAAATGTTTCTTAGAGAAAAGGAAAATAAAATAATATTGCTGGAGCAACAGTTACAACAACTCAAATCCGACCAGCAAGTAAATATACAGTTGGCCAAGCTTCAACAGGAATTTGAAAAGATGCAAATAGAACATCGAGTCAACTTAGCCGAGAAGGAAGGACATGTGTAGGCGATAACTAATCTTCATAAAGAAGATCCAAAACTTGATCAATTTATCACCGAAGCACCCGCACTTAATTCCCCGTTGACAAATTAGAAATAATTACTGTGCTGGAAGATTTGACACTAGAAATCTTATTGCGAAACAAGTCATAAACTGACAAGTCAAGTCGTAGTAATGTGACTTGATTATGATGAGATATTTAAAAAGGTCTCTGATCACATCACCTGGCAAAAATACAGACGAGGGGAGAAAAGCCGACCTATCCAAACTAGAAGAATCACATAAGGAAATTTTGTTTGCAAGTTGGGATTCTCGGCTAAAAGAAGCAGAAAGTGAAACAACAGATGCAGCAAGAGCAGACGCAGCAATAGCCACAAACATTATCATAGAAAATATAAATGATAATTTGCATGCTGCCAATCTAGTAGCAGAGTCCATTCCAGATGCAAAACAGCTCAAACAACAATGGAAATAAGCAGCGGAAGACAAAGCGAAAGTGATAAGGCAATCGACTAGGCTAGACTGGGAGGCATATTGGCAACATTTGTTCAAGCCTCATAGCCAATGGATGACCCTGCGGTGCCTAAGAAACTCTGCTGAGAAAATGGCTCCAAGACTAATCGATGCCATATTTGATGGACAGTTGAAAGCTGAAGTCGGCCGACCTACACAGCTGAAGCCTATGGTGGATATCTGCAACCTGAAGGATCGAATGCAACATAGTTAGTCACCGTGTTTACTTTAATTTTGATTTTATTTTTGCATAAATTGAGGCAGGTCATTTAAACCTTCTAAACTATTTTTGTAATAATCTATTTTTATCATTATAGTTTTAGTATTTGAACCCCTCTCATGCATTTAGAGAGGCGTCCAAAATTTTTATCGGAAACAATCTTTAGAACATGCACTTACGTCCCTTTGAGGAAGTTCTGGTAGAATTAATGGAACATGATTTATTTTCTACTTGATTTAGCATCTTCTACTAAAATTGCACTTCTGTACTCTAAGATGATGTTGGGTGATTTGAAAGTAGATCAATATTGCTAGAGCATATGAGTAGGATGTATTATAAATGGTACTTTTATCTCTTAATTCCTTTTACTTATTAGTCAAGCAATAACTTATCTTCAAGTTGTTTATATATGAAAATTTGAATTCTTGATTGCCATTATTGCACTTTTATATGATGATGATCTATAGTTTATGCTAAGTACATGAATGATTCTTATGCGATATATCTCTCACAATAGTTTTGACTATCCTTTTATATGAAATGATTATTGTTAAATGGATTCACTTCTCATCGCAATTGAATAATATTTATTATTAATTGCTTTCAGACATTATTATAGATCGCATATATCATGTTACTCCTAGGATAGTTATAGTTAGATAATGTTTTAGATTAGGATAAAATACACATGCTTGTTAGTTTAAATTAGATTAGTTTTAGGATAAGCATTATTCCAAATCTCAAACATCACCCCATTTGCACAATCCTAAAAATAGATTGGAAAACGGGTCCCATCATCCCCAGTTGGAGCCACTACTCGAAATGGAGAAGGAGCTGCCAACCAAGGTTCGGACCGGGTGGTTATGCCCCATTGTTGAGGCAATGATTTTCGAGCCTTCAAAAATGTCTAGATAGGATTGATCCATGTGTGGTGCAAATGAGCATGGACCAATCGAGAATGCCAAAATTTAGTACCATTGCAGAAATCAAATTCGAGCTCCGAGCAATGCAACTACCTGGGGGATCTCTCCATTTTGAGACAACCAAAGACAAAGAGCACATACAACACTAGATGAATCTTAGTATCAACCTTTCCACACTTCCTATCCAGACCTTACATGAGCTACACAAAGGAGTTTCAAATGAGCTCTGCGTCTGGGAGAAACAAGCATCGTTGATTATCGACAAGGTAAAAACTAACGATCAATATATTTTTGTAGAGAAGGTGCAGGCCCATGACAAGGTGATACAGTTCAATCAGCAACTGGAGGGAGCCCTTACCCAAGTATGCAACAAGCTCCTTGAGCTCCAAATTCTAGCAGAGGTGGCCTCAGTATAGAAAATTCACAAGTTAGTTGTTGTGGCAAAGGAATCCAAGGAAAAAATTGGAAAGGTACAGTTTGAGCTTAACTTACATATTTTAGAGCTACAAATTAAGCTGCATCTAACCACTACTCTAGAATTCAGAGAGCAACACGAGGCTACTATTAAATCATATATTACGACTCTGGCCACTGCACTCAAGGACTGGAACCAACTATTTGAGTAGATAATGAAGATGTGGACCTCGCTGCAGGAGGATCCACACTTGTAGACGATTGAGGAAGACATCAATGAAAAGAAGCTACAGTTTGATGAGATCAGGGCGACAACGTGGAACTTAGCTAACTATGAACCTAGGTCCAAGCCCCCTCAAGCCAACAATGTTAGACTATTATTTTGTAGTAATTTGACTTTTATAACACTCTAGAAAAGTCTTTGGGCATAATGTTCTACTAAGAAATTTAAATTTTTGTTTTTTAGGTCTAGGAGTACCTTCTAGAATCTTCTGACAATCATTCATCCTCTCCAATCGGGCCTTTATGTATTATAACAAGGTATTTTATGATAATTTTTCTAAGTTAAATTTCATTCTAGTTACAAAACTTGGTTTACAAGTTCAATGTTCTAACAACTCATGTAACCATTTTTTCTACCTTAGTCAGAGGACATCGGTTCATCTCATTCTTACTATAAACCACATATATCCTGATTATGACTTCAGGTACTTTGTTTATATTTTATTTTTAAATGGTTGAATTCTTGTATTTTACATGGGTTGTTAGGATGAAAGGATAATTAGGTAATGCCAATGTAAGCTTGATGGCTAGTTGGAAACCCTTGTATACATCCTTTTCCTAGATATTCTAAGTGGCGTCAAAGGTTGATAGATCACTTAGGAAATTGTTTCTCTTTAAGGAGTTGAGAGTTCGAGTCTCTCCATTTCCTATAAGATTATGACTCTTTTGATTAACACTATTGGGATTTGAAAGAGAGGCTACATGATCAGTTATAAATGACCAATTGTGGTCCTAAAAGGGTTCAAGATTCAAGTTTCTAACCTTATAATATTGCAAAGAAGAGATTCCATGTATATTCACTTTCTTTTCTTTTTTCCTTTTAATTTGTTCCCCCATGCAACATGGTACAAGCTCATAACTTTTCCAAAGAATGTGGATTGAACAATGTGAAGTAGAAAATTGAAAATTATTTACTTGAAGTAGAGAAGGTACAAAAATGCATATGTAGAGTTTTGTTTTTTACTTTGCTTCTTTTTATACAAATTACTTGATTTCGCTTTACACTTTGCATGAGAAAATTCATACTTCATTTCTACAATCCTTCTCATAATGACCAGGTATATCACTCCACATTCATGTGGAGGACCATGCAGGAAGCCACTTGAAAAGGGAACAAGACACTAGAGGCTCCTTTCCCACATAAATGTACTCTTCAATGCCATTTAGGTCCATACCCAACTTGCACAACAATGACCCTCCCTTGGCCCTACCCATCACGTAAAATAATGATGACAAGTAGATGTAGTGCTCATAACTCTATTGAATCATCATGTGGAAAGCAATGTGTGAAGCCTCTCAAATGTGGATGCCATTACTGTGAGAATATCTCCCATTAAGTTACTTCTAATCGTTGTCAGATTTTGATAAATGATGCTTCATGCTTTTGTGGGAAAAATAGGAGAAGATAATCTGTGGAGATGTGGAGATCCTGGGTGAATTAGATTCGAAGAATGGTGTGTTTCAATGTGAGAATGTGTGTATGAAGATGATTTCATGTCAGAATTAAAAGTGTATCCACGTATGCCATCTTGGAGAGTGCAGAGAATGTGAAATGTTACCTAAGAACATTAACTGTTGTCCCTGTGGTAAAACCCTATTGTAAAATAACTAGAGGAAGAGTTGCATGGATATTATGCCAACCTGCTTAGAGATACGTGAAAAGGCTCTTCCTTGTGGAAACAATTTGTGTAAAAATACTTGTCACCATGGGGAATGTGGTCTATTTTCTATTTTTTTTAATCATAAATGTCAACATGGGTCATAATCTCAAACAATCCCTTATTGGATAACCATAGAGGAGAATGAGAGTGAAAAATTCAAATATGAAACGATATGTGGGAGAAAAACATATAATAAGCACATATGCAATCAAATATGTCACCCTCATGTAAATTGAGGTCGAAGGGGAAATTCCTATGTAGGGGCTTCAAATCCACATTTATGTATTCTACCCTGCGGCAAAAAGTTGCAATGTGGGCAACATTTATGTGAGGATCTTTGACACAGTGGGTGTTTCCCACCCCGCCTTCCAACCATTTTTTATGATCTTTCTTGCGCATGTGGGAGGACAAAAATTACTCCTCCACAACCTTGTGGAACTCCTATTCTTTATTGTCTACATCACTTCTAAATTACTCAACCATGTGGTCATCCTACTACGCATAATTTCCATCCTGGAGGCTACCCTCCTTGCACTATGCTTGTTTCCAATTGGTTTGTTGGAAATGATATCATCAAGGATTTCCCATGTGTTTCTCATGATATTTTGTGCAAAGAACCTTCTGGTAAAATAAGGCAATGTGGAATCCATGCCTATCTTATCACCTACATTTACCTCACTATGACTCAATCTCATCATCATTTGTTAGAATGTCATGTTGGAAAATTTGTGCAGCTCCAAGGGGAGATTGCAAACACACTTACACATCTCCATGTCACCCGTCCACTCCATGCTACAATACAAGATGCAAATCTCCAGTATAGATAACATGTTCCCATGGTAGATGAATAACACATGTGTCATGTGATGCTAGAGGAAACAATAAGAAAATTGATCTAGTTTTTTATGCCTTTCTACATAAGCTTTCGGATCCTCTTCAACCACTGGAGTCACATTCAAGAAAAGTGTCTATTGGGAAAAGACAACTTATCTGTAATGATGAGTTTTCCAAGTTAAAGAAGTATTTCTTTGGCTTCTGGAAAACAAAGGATAATTTTTCATGGGTGCATTCATAAATTTCAGATTTGATAACTAGAGAGCCAAAATTAGTCTCAGATGTTAACGAAAGGTTTATATTCTTGTTTTTGTCTAAAATAAAGGCATTTGTTTGCATGTTTTATGTCTAGTGCCCAAGGAGAAAAGGGATACATTGAAGCTTCTTGCAGAAAGATGTAAACTCTATATATATTTTGTAGGAAGGGATCCAATCTTTGTTTTGATTGACAAGCTATAAAAAATTCAAAGTCCCCTTTGTGTTGTAGCACAAATTCGAAGGGTTCAATTCCTACAATAGGGCAGGTGCATCCTCTACCTTTCAAATCATTTGCAGATATGGATCCTATGCTTTTCATTTTCTTATTTGATTTACCATGTGATGCATACGTGAATTGACTAGTATTGAGGTTTGGAGGTGAGTGTGAGATAGTGTGACCGAATGATAATAATGCATTAGTTATATTTAAAGATCACACAAGAGTTGCAACAACTCTAAAAGTTGTGAATCATGCATCTTCATACTAGGGGGCCAATGAAGCACCTGTAACAAATGTAATGTGAAGTTGTAGTGTATGGAATAAAACAACATGATCAGACAAGTGAAAAAAATCATGCATGGAAAAGAAATGAGAAAAATTCAAGTGATGGTTGAAACAATTATCAATTTTCTCGCAATGAAGATCTAAGGAAGCCCTCACATCATGTATTTTGTAATTGTAAAAACGTGATATAATCATACGCCATAAAAAGCACGTTTCCGTGAGAATTTTTATTATGAAATATGTTAAATTTTTTATTAATAAATAACTCATAAAATTATTTGTTTTACTTTTTATCCTAGCCAACTCATAGGAAGGAAATCTAGAACATAGTCACCCATTTCAAGAAGAAATATGGAGGAATTGTACCAAAACAACCTATGATTTTGAAGGTAATAAATCATGATCTATCTCTTTATTAGTATGGGGCATTCATGTTTGCATAATAAGACAAGGTCATTATCTTTAACAAGGCCTCATGATTTCTAAGGTTGAAGGAAGCAACAGTGATATTTCATTGTAGCATGGTCCTTTCATTTTTTTGGTATTTTCCTATCTTTCAACCTTTGTCAAAAACGAATTAATTAGTGATATATGGTATCACCTTACGTTCTTTCCTTTACAACATGTGGCAATTTTTAGTTTTTCAAATAGCAATAATGAGCCTTTGAGTTTAGGGTTTAGCCAAATCTTGTTTGGCTTTTATATTGAGAATTTTTTCTATGCGAAAGTAATGAAAATGACCTCTAGTGCTTAGGATTTATTTTCATGAGAATATTATGTCGTTACATTTTTCTTTGATCCATTAATATAAAATTTAGTATCTTATTTTGAAATAATGATTTCAATGGTGTTCAAAATATTAGGAAATTCGTAAAGTTTTTTCTTTGTCACACCAAGAACAAGATTAGGAAATTTATAGCAAATAATTTTCATAACAATTCCACTAAGCTAATCTTGTTGTTTTCTTAATTTTCAAAAATAATCATGTTGTTTTCTTATTTTCCAAATTTTGGAACTTAAATCGAGTTTAGAAAAAGAAGTTTTGTTCTTAAGAAATTTATAAAACATCATTTTCTTTTGGTTGATTGACACTATAAATATTTATTTTAATAAATTTTATTGCTCCCTCTATGACCTCTCCCAATCATATAATCTTGTTTATTTCCATGGTGATGAGTTTAAAGTTTGGCACTAAGGCTTTGTGATATTATTTAGAAATTTAATAATTTTAAATATTAAAATCGAAAATTATAGAAAATTTGGTTATTCTTATGAATACTAGACATATTATAATCTGCTACATTATTGTGTAATTTAGGAATACAAAGGATATTGGATTGATCCTATCCACTACCACTATAGTCACCAAATACACCATGCATGTGGTTGTGTCACTAACTTAAGCACATGTTTGTTGGAGTTTGAACGACAAACCTCATAATCTTAATTTTAATAGATTTCATAAAATTATATTAATTACCATATAATTTTTTTTTTATTATAATAATAATTATTTCTTCTTAAATAATTACCTTCACCTTTTATCATTTTTGTTTAATTTTTTTAGATTCAAATCTATTTAACTTTTGCAATAATTATAGAAATATATATGTATTAAATTAAATATTTGATTATTTTAAAAATATTACTTTTTAAATAGACTTGTATTTGAATTTTTACGTGTAATTTATATATATATATATATAGATTGCGCAAGTTTTTGTAAAGATGAATAAAGTGATTAGAGTGCATGTAATGTTTCAAGTATAGCAAGCGCTGCAAACTCATTTTATGTGAGTTGACACCATATCGAGTTTAGGGGAAGCCCAGGCTATATATATATATAGAGAGAGAAGATATGAGGATGCGCAAGAGAAGGCTTCCACACACACTCTCAACATTGATATTATCACAAACCATATGAAAAGGGATTTTAACTCCCAATATATTCGGTGTAGTGCATTGGCTATCATCACTTCGTGGATCTTGACATGATCAAGTGCTCAGTGTTTAGCTCAAAAATCTAAGTTCTCAGAATGGCTCAAAACCTGAATGATCGTGTTCATCTCGGTGGAACGATCACAACAAAACTCATTTAACTGAAAACTGAGTTCGTATGAGGAAGATAATGAGTTCTGTCCACTTTGTCAAACAATAAAAAATTTTCAAAAAGAATGTACAGTCACTGCATAGTTAGTAGTCTATACTATTGATGTGGTAGGGGACTATGTAATGTCAACAATGGTCAATGTCCCAATTAGGTTATGCGATGTTTCAGATGGTGTTTGGTTTGTAGGTGGTGACATGGCAATTTTTTATTGGTTTGAATGGACCAATGAGGAGGGGACAAGTTGCAAGCCCTGAGGCCACCATGTGCCACTCCTCGAAGGACTAGCTATGGCGCTTTACCATAATTTTATGGCAAGTTGGGGGGTCGAAATGGGGACCTGCACCGAACAATAAAAATTCATTTCCACTACACCACAAGATTACGACTTAACATAGTATGCTCTATGCATATATGTGTTATGTATTGTATTAGTGGTTGGGGGTTAGGAGGGCCAACCCATAGGCTAGCCCTCCCGTGTGAACACTACACTAACCGCCCACTAATAGTTCTCTGAAACCGCTAAACCAACGTGTCAACAGGCCATAACTTCCAGCCTAACCACTAAACCATGACATGTGACCTATTCCAGGAAGAGCGTTGGGTTAAGATAACAGTTTGCATTAAATTGCAGAATAAGTGGGAATTTGACTTATCCGCTAGTTAATCGTGCTCAACATTAATTAACCCATAGTTTAGTTGGGTGGAATGTTTAGCAGACCCCTACAAATTCAGCAAGAACTCCAAGTTTAGTGGAGTTAATTAGACTTCCTCCTATTTTAAGGGAGGTTTACTAAGAGAAAGTAGTTTTGACCATAACTTGAGCAAAGTTCGACCAAAGTGAGCTCAGGAAAAGTTGTTCCTAGCTAATTTGAGCATTCTGAACACATTCAAGTAGGTTGTAGGAGCAATAGAGCATTGCAAACAACATTGTTTTCCATATTGACCTAATAAAGAGGCCCAAGCCATGGAAGCTGGAACAAGGAGATGTAGCCGAGGAGGGGTGAACTCCTTCATCAAAACACTGTGTTAAGTGTTCAATTTGATGGTTTGCTATACTTTTAATTGTTGTTTTTCAACACTTATTTTTCATGATATTTTTCTCATGATCTTCACTTAAAACTTGATAAATTTACCTATTTACATTCACAAGCACCATAAGGAAACCTATACACATGAAGGCATTAAAAAGCATTTGTTTATACATCTGAAGATAAAATCAGCACAAGAAAACTTATTCAACAATAGATCAAGTTGGTATCAGAGCAAAGGTTATTTTCTCGATTTCTTGTGTTTTGTGCAAGTAGGGTTTTAATGGTTTCAAATTTATGATGCTTGCAATGTTAAAGTTCCTAAGAGGAGAAGGGAAACTATTGGTAGCAACTCTTGAGGTAATGCCCCGAAGAAGGAGAGCCACATGGCCACATTCTCCAACCAAAGTTCCAATCCTAGCGACACTTGAAGAACCTCAATTTTTGCCTTCAATAGAGATTAAAGAGGTACAAGCAGTGCGAGAAACTGAGTCTGAATCCACATCCATCATGTTAGGATAAAGACAGATTGAAGGTATTCCTTCAGAAGTGAAAGCATTTAAGAAAGTTTTATATACTTTAACTCAGATGGTTAGAGTCCTCTATGAAGAGAGGAATACTATAATGGTTGGAGAAAGTTCTAAGCCTCCACATGGAGAGGGAAGCTCAGAAGATAAAAATGATTCGAAGGGTAGTGGAGGAAATCCACCTCCATCTCCACCATATTCATCATATTCCTCATCATCTTCATCATCCTCAACATATCAAACAACAAAATCTTACATTTCCACCACAAAAACAACTCATACTCATTCCCAAACCCAAAAAGGAAAAACTCCCTTACTCAAATTGGACATTAAGTTTGAAATTCCCATATACAATGGTGAACTAAATGCAGAAAAGTTAGACAATTGGATTCAACAATTGGAGGTTTACTACAAAATTTAGAACCTTCAAGAAGATGACATAAAGATCCAGTTGGCTTCATTGAGGCTAGAAGGGGCAACATTAGTCTGGTGGGAAGAAAAGACTCAAGAGGAAATGCAAATTCATGGTAAGATATCCATTTCTTGGGTTGAATTTGTTCCTACAATTAAAAGACAGTTTTATCCTTTAGCCTATTTACAAAAAGCCATTATGAGTTGGAAAAACTTTAGGCAACTCATGGGCCAAATAGTTCAAGACTATACCCAGGAGTTTAGGAAGAGGGCTTTGTTGTTAGGAGTAAACTTGAATTCCCATGATACACTATTGAAATATATCTAATGTTTACATTCATACTTAAAACATACTATCCTCATGCTCAATCCAATCAATTTGGATGAGGTATGTGTGCAAGCCACATACCTTGAAGCAAGAGAAAATAATATTGAGGAAGAGGGTAGTAAGAGGAAGTCATTCAAGGGTAAGGAGAAAGAGAAGGGAGGAAAATGGAAGGGGGAAAGAAGAATGCAAGTGTAAAGAAATAAGGGGATAAAACTATATGCCAACGTTGTTCCAAATTTGGGCATGATGAAACCCATTGTTGGAAATTACATCCCGAAATAAGGCCTAAGAAACCAAATAATAAGGGAAAACAAAAGACGACCACTAACACACAACATGATCTTGGATCAGATTCTAGTGATGAGACCAAGATTTCAACCACAGTCACAAAAAGAAAATATGTTGTTGCAAGCACTAGTTCCTCACATAGTCACAATAACACTCCAAATGAAGAATCAAGAATAGAGTTGTTCCATGTAAGGGTAATTTCAAATCATAGCAAGATTGATGCATTATTTGAAGTGGATCACAATCAAACTTAGTTTCAGAAGACTTGGTCAAAAAGGTTAACCTTGAAACTTTACCTCATCATAAGCCATATCCATTGGGTTAGATAGTCAATAATGCAAATTTACAGGTTACAAGGAAGTGCTTATTCAAGGTTTCCATTATTGAAAAGTTCATTGATGAAGTTGAGTTAGATGTAGTTCCATTTGACATATCAGGAATCATTTTGGGAAGTCCTTATTTGTATGATAAGAAAGCAGTGTTTTATCACCATGAAAACAAAATCTTATTTCTCAAGAATGGGGTGGAGTACATTGCGAGAGCCCATTGCAAAATTTAAACATTTCTTTGGTTAATGCAGGGTAGATGAAGAGACTAGTAAATGCAAGAAAAAATTTTAAGCTTCTCATGACCAAGAAAAACAATGATATTGATTATGAATCTTTTGAAGGTTGTCATGACAAATTAAAATCTTATTTGTTTGATGTGGTAAGTAAGCATGGCGAGATGTTTCAAGAACCAAAGGGGTTACCTCCCAAGAGGGGAATTCAGCATGAGATACAACGGTAGTAGGATGTTTGACTTCCAAAAATTGTCATGTATCGCATGTCAATTATGGAGAGAATGGAAATCAAGAAGAAAATTCACGAATTCCTGAGCAAAGTTATCATAAGCCCATCTACTTCACCATGTCATTCACCCATTGTCTTGGTGCCAAAGAAGGATGGGACTTGGGACATGTATGTGGATTTTCGTGCACTTAACAAAATCATGGTAAAGAATCATTATCCACTCCCAAGAATTCATGATTTGCATGATTAGTTGAGGTATCCAAAGTATTTCACTAAGTTATACTTACGAAGTGGTTATCATAAAGTTAGAATAGCTGAAGAGGACATTCAGAAAACCTCATTCAAAACTAAACAAGGATTGTTTGAATGGCTTGTTATGCCTTTCAGTGTTACAAATGCTCCGTGTACTTTCATGAGAGTTATCAATGATGTATTGATACCATTTCTAGACGATCTTGTCATTGTTTACTTAGATCATATTCTCATATTTAGGAAATCCAGAGATGAACATGTCATGCATGTGAACAATGTACTTGATGTCTTAAGAAAAGAACAATTGTTTCTAAATATGTTGAAGTGTGAATTTGGCAAGAATTCTTTAGTGCATTTTGGACACATTGTTGGAGGAGGTGAGTTGAAAGTAGAACCCTCTAAGATTGAGGTCATTTTGAATTGGCCCAAGCCCAATACAGTTACAGAGGTATGAAGCTTTTTACGAGAAACACAATAATTGTGGAAATTTATTGCTTATTTTTCTTCCATTACAGCTCCATTACATGCATTGACTAGTGTCAAGAAAGTATTCCATTGGGGAGATGTATAGAAGAAAGCATTTGATGCTTTAAAGAAAAGGATCATTTCACTACTAGTATTGGCTCTTCTGGATCTTAGCCAACCATTTAAGATTCAAACAAATGCTAGTGATTATGCCAATGCTAGACCCCTCTAAGGTTGAGGCCATTATAAATTTTCCCAAGCTTGATACAGTTACAGAGGTAAGAAACTTTTTAGGGGAAGCACAATTTAGGAGGAAATTTATTACTAATTATTCTTTCGTTGTAGCTCCATTACATGCATTGACTAGTGTCAAGGAAGTCTTCCATTAGGGATATGTTTAGCAAAAGCATTTGATGCTTTAAAGAAAGACATTAGTTGAGCACTGATATTGGCTCTTTCAGATATTAGACAACCATTTGATATTCAAAAGGATGCTAGCGATTACGCCATGGGAGAAATTCTTATGCAACATGGTAAGCCCATTTCATTTCATTCTAAATTTTTTAATGGAGTTGTGACTAACTATCTCACTTATGACGAAGAAAATTATGAATTAGTAAAAAGTGTCAAAAAATGTAAACACTACTTGATGGAGAAGGAGACCATTATCCATACCGACCATCAACCATTCCAATACTTACAGTCATAATCAAAGTTGCAACAATCATGACACTTCAGATGGATGGGTTTTCTACAACATTTTCATTTTGGTTATCAAGTAAGAAAAGGGAATCTACAATAAGATAGTTGATATTCTTTCTAGGACTATTGTAAATTCATCTATTATACTCAAGCACAATTATGTTTTGCATGAAAGTTACATTGAGAAATATGCATATGATAATGACTTTTAAGATGTGTACGAAAGCTTGAGGCAAGGAAACCAAATTGAAGAGTTATATTACCATGTAAATAATAGTTTGTTGTATCACTTGGGCAAGTTATGTATTCCACAGGGAGAAAGAAACAATATCGTAAGGGAGGTGCACACTTCGTTGATTGCTGGACATTATGGTGTAGGCAAGACAATAGTGAATCGCCAAAGGAATTGTTATTGGCCACAGTTGTTTCATAATGTATCTCATTTCATTAGAAGATGTTCTTTGTGTGCAACAAAGGAAACTAGGATTGTACACTCCACTTCTAATACCTTCACATCCATGGGAGAGTATCTCAATGGATTTTGTAGGAGGTCTTCAACTGCAAAGGAAAGGTCATGATTACTTGTATGTAGTTGTAGACAGGTTCAAAAAATTTGTATACTAACACCATGTTAAAAGAAAATTATAGCTAAACAAACAACTCATATTTTCTTCCAAAAAAATTCGGTTCATTTTGGTCTTCCTACTTCCATTGTAAGTGATTGAGATTCTCAATTTGTTTGGAATTTTGGTCATATTTGTGTGACATAATGGACACTAAGTTGAAGAAGAGTACAGCCTTTCATCCAAAAATAGATGGACAAATCAAGGTGGTTAATAGGACAGTCATTCACCTTCTTAGAGGATATTACCACAAACATCCGAAGTTGTGGGATGAATAGTTGCATTACATACAACATGCATACAACAGGGAAGAGCATTCTTTTGCAAATACATCGCCATTTGAGGTGTGTTTTGGGTGCTTCCCAAGATCACCATTGGACATCATATTTGAGAAGGATGTCGCTATCGATGGTCATAGTGACACCGATAACAAAAAGAAGTTTATAGAGAAAATTCAGTTGATACATCACACAGTGGAGGAACAACTTGAAAGAAATCAAAGCAGCTATAAGGCAAGGCATGAAAAACACTGTATCGATCAAAAATTTCAAGTTGGAGACAAAGTTTGGTTATATATTAGCAAAGAGAGACTTTGAGGGGAAGATAAAAATATTAAGCCAATCCGTTATGGTCCTTTTAAAATTCTGGAAATGATTGGTAACAATGCATTTAAGCTATATTTGCCTCCTTATATGAAAATATACTTTGTTGTTAACGTTGAAAATTTGAGATTGTTTGAGCCTCCTTTGGTTGATGATCAAGGAGAGCATGTTCATATACCATCAATAGATGATTTCTCTCCAGAATATCTTGATGAGCTTCAAAAAGATCTAATACTTGACAGAAGAACCAAAACACAGGAAAGAGGGAATGTCGAATACCTTAAAGTGGGACTCAAGGGATAAAAGTATTATAAAGCCAAATGGTTGTAGATCAAGAAGGTGAGGGAATTGTACCCTCACCTATTGAACAATTAATAGTATATTTTTGGGTCCAAAAGGCTTCTAGTGGGGGGGAATGATCAATTTCTTAGTATTTAACTCAAAAAACAAATTTCCCATAATGGCTTGAAACCCGAGTGACCACGTCTGTACCACGCAACTCATTGCACTGAAAACTAAATTAGTATGAGGAATACAATGAGTTATGTTTAGTTTGCCCATCAGAAGAAATTTTGCAAAAAAAAATGTACAGTCACTGAATATTCAGCTGTCCATACTACTAATGTGGCAGGTGACTGTACGAAGTCAACAATGATCAACAGTCTAATCAATTATGCCATGTGTATGATGGTGGTTGGTTTGCAGGTGGTGATGTGGCAAGTTTTTAATGGTTTGAATTGACAAATGAGGAAGGAAAAGTGACAAGCTCGAAGGCTACCACGTGTCCCTCTCCAAAGGACTGGTTGTGGTGCTTTACCAAAATTTTATGGCAGGTCGGGGGGTCAAACCTGGGACCTGCACTAAAAAACCAAAATACATTCCTCCTCGACCACAACATTACGACTTAACATACTATGCTCTCTGCATATATTTGTTGTGTATTGTATTAATGATTGGGAGTTAGGAGGGCTAGCCTACGGGACAACCCTCCCATGTGAACACTCCACTAACCACCCGCTAATAGTTCTCAGAAACCACTAGACCAACACGCCAACAGACCATAATTTCCAGCCTAACCACTAAACCATGACATGTGGCCTATTCCGTGAACACCATCGGGTGAAGCAAACGGTTTGCAATTAAAATGTAGATTAAGCACTAATCCAACTTATCCGTTAGTTAGTCACACTTAGCATTAATTAACCCACAGTTTAGTTCAAGAGAATATTTATTAGACCTCTCCCAGTTTGATGGAAACTCCAAGTTTAATGGAGCTAACTGGAGTTCCTCCAATTTTAGTGGAGGTTTACTAGGAGAAAGCCATTTTGACCATAACTTGAGCAAAATTCGAACAAATGGAGCCCATGAAAAGGTGTTCCTTACTAACTTGAGAATTTTGAACACACTGAAGTAGGTTGCAGGACCAGTGATCAATATATGATAAGGACGAGACTCTTTCTGCGGCGAGAGATCTGCGGCGATACGAGGATTACGAATGGTGTTTTCAGGTCGCACCCGAAACTCAGGCTACCTGGGCTCGAAGGGCCTGCTTCCAGCCCTTGCAGGTCACGAAGAAAGACTGATGGCCGCGTCCAAATGGCAGACCAAAGAACCCAGGCAGCAACCGATAGATTCACGGCACGAAGGAGAACTGTTTTAGCCGAAAACGGTTGTGTCCATCTGGATACCGGCTTCGGCTCTGTGGCTCGATGAGATCTGGATAGCCAGAGCTAACGTAATATTCAGCGTCGCTGACTCAGTGCATATCGCCAAAGGAGCAGTGAGCGCAAGGAGTACCTACCCAAAATCGAGGATTAGATCTACAGAATCGATTACATCGCCACGGATCTGGCTTCGTTCTATGGCGGATCGGTCCTCGGCGGCAGATCCAACATTCTCCAGGTCACGGACAAGCCCCCTTTACCTGCACCAGGGGTTCTCACGCAGTCCGCCTTTTGCTTTCCATACAACAGGGCATGGAATGGACGCTGCATAACAACAACAACTAGATCCGCTTACAAATATACAAAATCAACTCGATATTGAGCTACTAACCAAGCATAAGGGTAAGGAGGCAATGATCTGGACGGTAATGATCGCGGATGCCCCAGATCCATCATGGCTGCCACTGGAACCACTACGGATGCATCCAGAAAAAGAAAGAAAGCCCATTAACGCGGAAGGCAGGCATACAAACCCCAGATCCACCATCGACCCACCAGATCCGGAGAACAAACAGACAAATCAGGGCTTGGTTAAGGCGGATCCGACAGATCTGAAACAAATATTTATCAGATCGGTAGAAGGCAAACACTACTGTGTTCAATTCAAGGAAGGGATGGATGTTCTGGAATTAAAAAAGCAGATCCAGATTAAACTGGGCATTCCGATATCATACCAAAATCTTTTATTTTCAGGACATTGCATGCAGGACCTACACACTCTCCAGCACTATGGAGTTGTTAATGATTCAACCATCATCCTCAACTTGAGACTTCGAGGCGGATGCAAGGGAACTACCTCAAAAAATACAGGCTCTTTCCGTGATGCAGTCAAAGGAAAGGATCCACTGCAACACAGACCAGCACCCACAGCAGAGCTTCCAGGGCCCTATATCGTGGAACAGAGGCCAGAATCACCCATGCTTACTGTATCATTGCCTGAGGTAACAGATTTGTACACGGATTTAATTCACAATGCTGTTATATGCATATTTAATGGTTATTGGTCCAAAGCTGATGCACTGCATCAATGGGTTTTTACTTCATGGACATCCAAATGTGAAATATATCTATGCCCTAAGGGTTTCTTCATAGTCAGATTCAGCACAGAACTGGAACGAGACAATATCATTAACCAGGGGCCTTGGTTTTGGGGCAATGCTGGTCTCTTTATCACCCCTTGGTTCCCGGACTTTGATGCTAATAACATGGTAGTATCGACAATGCTAGTTTGGGTAAGGTTTCATAACCTCCCACTACATTTTTGGCATCGGAAAGCATTAACAGCCATTGGGAATTCCTTAGGAAAACATCTTAAAATAGACGAGGACAGAGCCAACCGGGGAATCTTCACATATGCCAGAATATGTGTCGAGGTGGATCTAAGTCAAGGACTTCCACATCACATCACATTAAACTTTAACAATTAACAGTGGACGCAACAACTTGATTACGAGAACACAACATTCAGATGTCGCAGCTGCTTGCAGACAGGGCACCTTCAATATGCATGTCCTCTGTCTAGTAAGGAGCCTAAAGGAAACAAGAAACAACAGAAAAAACCAAAAGGTTGGCAGCACACCGAACCACTGGAGGAGGAAGCACTGAACACGGAACCCACAGATTTACAAGGAAGATAGGAAAAAGCGATGGAGGAAAACAACGAAGAACCCAAATTGGAGCCAAATAACTTGGAACGGCAGCAAGATCTACAGCTGGAAATAAGCGGAGCCAAAAGAGCACACAGCTTCGAAGGATCTGACTCGGACAAAGAACAATCAGTGTACACAGGGGAAAACCAGCTTGCCTTAATTGTTCCCACTCCCATCGCGGGAGTCTGGCGCAAAGTAGAGAAGAAAAAAGGAAGGAAAATATAGGCCTGTAGACACAACTTTATCATTTCTGTTGTATTCCTGTCTTTACAGGAACATTTTTGTCCTTTTGTTTTTTATTTTTGTTTGCTGCCTGTCATTACAGGAACAGCCATATGCATATGCTTCAAGCATCTGCAAAATGTAATTTTATCAATATGAATAAAATTACGACTTTTTCCTTACGGGAAAAAAAAAAAAGGTTGCAGGACCAGTAGAGCATTGTAAATAACATGTTTTTCCATATTGAGCTAATATAGAGGCCTAAGCCATGGAAGTTGGACCAAGGAAATGTAGCCCAAGAGGGGTGAACTCCATGAAAACACTATGTTAAGTGTTTAATTTGATGGTTTGTTGTACTTTTAATTGATGTTGTTCAACACTTATTTTTCATATGATTTTCCTCATGATCTTCACTTAAAACTTAATAAAATCTACCTGTTTATATTCACAAACACCATAAGGAAACCTATGCACATGAAGCAATTGACAAGAATTTGTTTATAAATCTAAAGTTGAAATTAGCACAACAAAACTAACATTCAACAACAGATTATGACACAAATTCGACACAAGGTTAAACATCATTTAAGTATGGTAGGAAATAAAGGGAGGTATAGGAGGACTCAACAAGAGAATTATATCATATTGAAAAATCAACATTATATGCCACAACCTGACCATTCCAGTTAGGAGATGAATCAACGTCTCCTTCTCCCTAGATGAGGGTAATGACTAGTGAACGTTGAGTCCTGGAGATTTTATTGAATAGTTGTTATGGTTAACTCTTTTTTTGTTTGCAACACTAGTAAGCATCTTCCTCTTCTCATGTCAATCTATGTCAAGGTCTGGCATAGTCAACCTATCTCTCTAAGTTTATATTTACAAGATGCTCTAATTAGACGAGGTATTAGCAACATTAAGAATCTAAACTTATGCTATTGTTCTGATTACCCTTAGAATAGTCAAATAGTAAAGTTTTTTTATCTATATAATCTTCATTTGACATAACCCAAAATGCCTAACTTTAAATATATAAATAAATAAATTAATTAATTTTCTTAAAAATGATTTTATATTTCAAATTTTTATTAGAAACAAATGATTAATACCATGAATAAAAAAACTATTTATTAGAAATTCAAAATATAATTAAATTTTAAAATTAAAATTCAATTCACCATATATTAGTTTGTTTACCACTTTCATGAATAGAAAAATCACATAATGCAGGTCCTGCATTATGATAACCAATTTTTTAAGGAAAGTGATGGGTCTTTTGTACTACTCTCCATTCTAAGGGCATAGAGTTTGTATTACCGAAACATGCCTCAAGCTTGTGAGAGTAGAAGGATTTCATACAGTGTAATACATACGACTTTGACATTCATTTGGGTCAATCCTACTCTTTACCGGTTGTTGTAGAATAACATACTTTATACTATTGCATGGTTGTGTCTTTACGGTTCATGACTCCTATGCTCATCGATATCTCTTATCTCTATTATAGTAATTTAGAAAAATCGGTTTACCAATCTACTTCATCCACCATACAGAATCGATAGCTAGTAGCTTCGAGTTAGAGATGAACTATAGATTTCCTTTTTCGTAAACTGATCATTTTGTGCACATTGAATTTATCTAAGATAGAATGCATTTTATATTTTTCTAAGGCTCACGAGAAGTTTTTCATAGCTAGTTATTCTTATGCCTTTTAGGTTCTTTAGGTTCTTTAAATAGGTTTTTTTCTCTTTAATAGTGAGAAGAAAGACGGGTAGTGGAAACTTAGGTTGGTGACAAGAAGAGAGACAACATAATACTATTACTCTAAAGAGATGGCGATCATTTAACACCTTGGATAATCATTGTTAAATACCTAGTTTCAAATGGAAATTGTGGATATGATTCGTGACTTATGGAGTTCTCTGTTGAAGGAAATTGTGGATGCGATTCATGACTCGATAAGTTTTATGCTTTTTCATGGCCTTTTTGGTTTTTTGGCAAAGAATCTTCATATTCAAGTGATAGTTCATTTTATTAGATGTATTTTATGTAGTTCTATCAATCTATGAAAAACAATTACATTATCAAATTAAATGATATATGTTGCAAGTGAGGTTTAAATAATTATAAGTGAAAGTACGTTGATTATGTTGGAAGTTTTAGCAATTTATCATCGGCATTGATGTTAAGTTTATTCATTACTATCTAGTGATGTTACGTTGAAGGGGATATTGTTGTGTTTGATGCATGATACTTATGTTGTTATTAATGTCTAGTTTGTTTCTATTAATAATATGTTAAGCTTATGATGATTAGGTCATTTTCTAAGTGGCCAATCTTTAAAGGAATTTTGTTTACATTTAATCTACTCAAAATAACATGAAAAGTGTTTGGTTGGATAGCCCTCTCAAAGATAATTCCACTAGTATACGACACAACCTAACTCTTAAGGGATGATAAAAGATCAAGGTTTGTAGTGTTGATGTCTAGTTATGGTTTTGATGGAACATGACTTCAAAAGGTTAGTTGATATCCAGCCATCCATGGGGTTGAGAGAAGAAGACGTTTTTTCATAAGAGAAATAGCTAGATAACCAAATTAATCCATATTCGCAATGCTTATTTTGTGATATGGGATACAAAAGGCACATTAGGTAACACACAGCAAATGATGCCATATATTAGATTTCCCAACATCAAACAAAAGTGGACACTAGTACGAAGTTGTAGTGCATGTGAAGCTAGATGAAAGAGGCATGTGGCAAGTGGTGATAACATGGAGATAGTTGGAAGATACACGTGGTGTAGTGATGATGTGGCAACCTGAGAAGATGACACATTGCAAGAAGATTTATCCTTTATGGGTTGCAAAGTGGCCCTTTTCTTATTGCTAGATGGTCGTGATATGACATGACATGGAAAAGAGATGATATTGATGCTTGAGGAGGCGACACTTGGAAGTGGCATGGCAGAATAGTTTTCAGATAGTTGACCTCATAGATGATGTGGTAGGGCCTCAAGATTCATGCAAGGATGTTCTGTTGTAAGGCTTTGTAGTGCTAAACATATTGAAATTTTTCTATGGTTTTTGAGTTCGGAGGGAAAAAGATCACTCAATAATTTGGTGGTTTGGAGTTGCATAGTATTTGTGCCATCAACGAGTGAAATAGATCTTATTGTGTATTGAGAAAAGCATTATATGGATGTGTGTAGGGTAAACGAATATTCTATCCATCTGGCTTCCCGATGGTGTAGTCCAATATAAAGGAAAGTGATAACCAAATCACTAATCCCTAGATCTAGGACTTAGTGCAACTATTTTCCATCCACCCAAGCTAGAAACTATGTACTATTGTTGCAAATAGGTATGGGGATTGGATCCCTCAATTTTATCTAAATGCGAGGACATGTGGGCCCAGAGAAAACCCACTACTTATAGAGAGTGAGGATATGTATAAGATCCTGGATATTGGATTTTGTGGTTAATAATAGACTAACCCATGGTCATGGAGCATGGTCATATGCCTCAGGAGCATGAAGATAAATGACTATGACCAAAAATTTGGCATTCAACCATTGAATCTAGGTTAAGTGATTAAAAGTTGTTTTGAGGGAAAAATTAAGTTCTTATTGTCTATAAAAGGAAATAAAAAATGTAAGAGGGGGTTTACCATGTATAACAAAGAGTGATAGATATTGTAACAAGCATCAGCATAAGAAACTCCAATCGAATGAGGAGAAAATAGTGGAACCGAATAGTAGATAGATGTAAAGTTGAAATAATAAAATGTTGAAGATAAGCATTGGTTAAAGGTTGAGTTTTTTGATACTATGTAGAGATATGAACCTACCATGACCTTCATAATTGTTGATCTTAAGTGTTGATAATTAATCTCTAGTGAAGAAATTCAATCGATATAAGATTGGTGAAGGAGATATCGTGATTGTGAATGTGGATTTAATTGAATCAAATAATTAGAAATATATAGGTAATTATTTAGCATGAGAAGGAGATCTTATAATTAAACAATTGGTTCAACAATATTTTAAATAGAAATTTCCTTAGACCTATGTTTGAAAATCAGATGAAAAAGGGATATAAGTGGCTAAATCAAGATGGCATTAATAGATCAAGGGATTAGAGACTCCATCTAGTTGGTGCTTGCAAAGATTAGGGGATTGGTGCCTACAAAATGTGGAATTTGGTGCTTCTAGAAAATGGATGGTTGCCAAGAAAATGGGGTTTTAGAATCTTGTAGGTTGGAACCTACATAATTTTGATCTAATTTGAAGTTGGTGCTTGCATTTACATCTAAATAAAATATAATTCATGGTTTTATCCCATATGGGTTTCCACTTAAATTTAAGGTGTTTAATATCTTATATGAATTTCACATCATTATGTGATTGAATGTATTTGGCTAGTTAAATGATGGATAAAAATTATATAATTCTAATTCATTCCCCCTCTTAGTATTATTCTGATTCCCAACAATCGATATTAGAGAGGGTTTCTTTAGGAACAAACTAACATTTTAATGATGGATCTACAAGGAATAAAAAATGAGCTAGGATGGGCTTTCCTCAAACAAAGCACCTAAATTTGATGGGAAAAATTATATATTATGTAAGATAAATATGGAATATTACCTAATGTTCCTCGGTATTAATGTCTGGATGTCTGTTGCAGTTGGATACACAATTTTATAAATTCCTCCAAAAGATATATGTGAAAGAAGGGCTTACTTAAACAATTAAAATTCAAGAAATGTAATCGTGTTTTGTCTTAATCAATATGAACTTGTCAATTTAATGCATTGTAAATATACCAGGGAAATCTGGGTAAATCTCCATAATAGTTATGAAAGAGATGCTAAGTTAAATAAAGTTAAACTTCAAACACAGAGGATGATATTTCAATATCTAAATATAAATGAGGATGAAAGTATTGCATGATTCTTTATCAAGGTTGGTGAAACAACTTACACCATTAGAGGCATCAAGGAAAATCTTGATCAAAAGTTGTTGTTTGAAAAGTATTAAGATCTCTTCCTATGAGATTCAAAATTGTTATATTTGTCATTAGGGAGATGAAGGAGTTTAAATTTCTCACGATGAAATAACTACATGGAATTCTTAGAACATATGAAATGAGTGCTAGAAAAGAGAGGTTGGAATGAAAGGAGACTTCCTTCAAAGTCTTGAAGAAAAATAAAGAACAAAAAGATTTCTTTAATAGTGATTCAAATCCAGAGGTAGTTCAATTTGTGAGGAAGCTAAAAGGGGGATGTAGTAAATATAATGGTATGTTTCCTCTTAAGTATTTTGATTATGGTAGAATTGGTCACATCGCATATAATCTATTTACCATAAAGCAGAAAACCATCTAAAGGAAAGTGATCAAAAGAGTATAAATATATTCAATAAATATTAGAAGGGAATGTCTAGGAGAAATAAAATCTTCTATACCAAAGAACATATATGCTCATTTGAAAATAGAAATGAAGAAACATATGATAAAGAGTATGATTATTGTCTTCTCATGGCCATAAAAAATTAATAAAATTACAAGGATAATTCAAACATTGAAGAATAACTTGAAGGGGTATTTGAACTTAAAGCATGACTAATTACTACTCTAAATGCACTAAAGAAGATCGGGGAGATGAAAATTCTATGGAAGGAAAAAATTTGAAGGTAGAAGAAGGCAAGCATTAATGTGATGAGTATCCTTTAATATTCAAAAGATTCCATTAGAAGAAGCAAAACAAAATTAAGAAATTATTCTATAGAAGCTAATGGATAACAAAATGAGTCATGATAAAGTAGAAAATAAGAATACATCTATGAAAAAGGAGCTCTCCAAGAAGCATGAAAAACGCGACCTAAATTGAAATGAGAGATCCATCATCTCTCCCAAAAACCAACTCAAAGAGGAAATGAGAAAAAGAGAAG
Source organism: Pinus tabuliformis (assembly GCA_031772625.1). Classification (NCBI taxonomy): domain Eukaryota; kingdom Viridiplantae; phylum Streptophyta; class Pinopsida; order Pinales; family Pinaceae; genus Pinus; species Pinus tabuliformis. The sequence goes on from CM062816.1 coordinate 1,453,833,015, forward strand.
ATCCTTACAAATCAGTTGACAGAGTGGGAGAACAACTATGGAAAATTATAAGTAGAGGTTGTTTATATATGAAGAGATATAGAGAAAAAAAAGTATATAATGGATTTGAATACCATATTTGTTAAATTATTTGAAATGTTAAACAACATCCTCTATGTTCAAGGTCTCCAATAATCAATTTAGGTCACCTGCAATAAGTTATTCAAATGTACTCTAAGGAAGATCCAACGAGGTAAAATAAGAGCGTAATAGAAGGAGGAACAAGAAAAGGAGTGATCCCATAAAATCCACAAATGATCCTTAGGAAAAATCGAAGAATGAGTAATATTAGGTAGAAGAGATTTGGCAAAACCATTCCACCACAAGCGCATTATACCTATAGGTACCCAATATTTTCTATGGATTATATTACTGATGTCAAATTTTTTCTCATAAGGATGTAAATTATAGATCCCATAGATTTATTAGAAATGGAAGTATTGGATATAGTCCATTATAAAATTCTAGATCTAGACATTCCTACATTGGTAAGAATAATTCATTTTCTCCCACATTGAATGAAATTGAATGCTATAATTGTATTAAATTTGGGAACATGGAAAGTCAATGTAGACGAATATTCATGAATCCTCTTAGGGAAAAAAATTCTAAGCTATTTCACCAACAAGAAAGATAAAACAGGTGGAAAAGAAACCATAAAAGTATGAAGAATGTGGATTCACATTATATGAGAGGGAAATGTTATATTGGGTGTTTATGTCGAGATCACATAATTGGGGACATGATTAAATTATTCTCTTTAAATGAAGATCAAGGAGGAAGTGTCACTTTAGGAAATAATGCACCAGGAAAGATAAAAACAAAAGGTGTTTTTCGGCTAAATGAAAATACTAAAGCTTAAAATGTTTTATATGTTGATAGTTGGAAGCATAGTTTGCTAACTGCAAGTCAAATGTGTGAACAAGATTATGGCATCACATTTTTCTCTAAGGGTAATGAAAAAAGAAAAATTAATTCTCTTAAATTGATAGCCAAAGAAATTATAACTCTGAAATGTATGCATATTCATTGGAACCAAAGAAAAATATTTCATGATAAAAGTGGATGAAACCTAGTCATGGCATAGAAGAATGGGCGGTATAATTTTTTCAAACTTCGGAAAAATAAAAAGCATATATGCAATTAGGGGCATGGAAAAGTTATAACCCAAATCATTCGATTTCCAAATCATGTCAGTCTCGGAAGCATGCAAGGGTCCACTTCAAGACAAAAGAACATTCATTGTCTAGACCACTAGGGTTAATTCATACAAATATATGTGGTCCTACAAGAACAAAATCCTTAAGAGTAGATCAAGGAATATTTTAAGGATGTTAATTTATTTTGAAGTATAGTAAACTTGGAAAATTTTACTAGTCCCTAATAAGCAAAATGTAAAATGTTTGGCTATATTTTTATACAAATATTCAAATTTCTAATGATTTTATATACTCCCTATAAATTTTTGGTGATTTTTAGCTTAAAATAATTATATCTTATAAAATATAGGAAAAAAATTTTTAGAAAAAGAGAAAATTATTGTTCATAATATTTTTGGAAAAAACATGGAAAATTAGCCCATTTGTGAAATTAAGCCCCTAAAAATTTCCTTGGAGGATATAGATATATTTTCCTTGTCACTCATGACTATACAAGGGAAATGTGGATAATGCTACTTAAAGAAAAATCAAAATCTCTCAATAATATGAAGGTATTCAAGGTTAAAGTTGAGAATGAAATGGTCCTCAATATAAATGTTTGAGATCTAAAGAGGAGGAGACTTTACCTCCAAAGACGTCAGTGAATTTTATGAGGAACAAGAAATTGGAAGAAGATATTTAGTATCTAGAATACCTCAATAGAATGGAGCAGTATAAATAAATAACAGATCAATACAAGATATTCCAATTGTTATGATGGATGAAGAAAAATTATGAAACAAATGTTTTGGGAGAATAATCTCAAAACACTATCCATTTATCAAACATAATGCAACTCAAAGAAAATAATGATAAACCCCTCTATGATCTATGGAAAGGAAGACTACATTCATTCAATTTTGTAGATCCTTTGGAATTAAGTGCTATATAATTAAAAAGAGCACAATTTAGGAAAATTTGACTCTAGAGTTGATGAAGGAATCTTTCATGGTTAATTTTTCAGAAGAAAAGGCTACAAGTACTACAAACAAATACTAATAATAATATTGTAGTGTAATTATGCAAGAATAGATGAAGCATTGCCATAAACAATAAAATATAAAATAAAATGAGACAAAAAGTTTTTAACAAGAATATGAAGAGAAAAATGAGAAAGAAGAATAAATGACACCTCAGTAACATAAAACTCCATCAAATCATGTGCCAAACTTCATACTGAATGTAAAATACTTAGAGATAAATAATTGGGAGTGCATACTAGAGAAAATTTTATTGGCACTAATAGACATGAAAATTGGAATTGTTGTCCTAATAGAACCCAATGTTTTGACCAAGATAGTGAAGGTAAGCATTTGATTAAGGAAATGAATAAGGAACTAGATCAGATAGAGAAAAATGACATTTGGGATTCAGTCCCTAGACTAAAAGAAAAAAAATTATCAGCACCAAGTGGTTCTTTAGAAAAACATTTAATGAAGATGGAAAAGTAGGGAGAAATAAAGCCATATTTTTATGAAAAGGGTATTCACAAGGAGAAGGAATTTATTATTTAAAAAAAAATTGATAATGTAGTTAGACTAGAAGTAATATAATTATTTTGTCATCTTCAAGTCATATAAATTTTAAAGTATATTAAATGGATGTTAAGTCTATTGGAGAATATAACTAGTTTTGGTCTTCATAATTTGTACTATTATGTATTTTATGTAAAAAGAAAAAGAAATGAGAAGAAATTTATTCTTATTTTTATATACAAGTGTGTTGTTCATGATTCTATGTTTTTTAGTCAAAAGAGTCAAAGTCCTATTTGTAGCTATTGTAAGAAAAGGAAAAACAATCATTAAATATGTATTTTTTGGTCAAAAAACACTCTAGGTGCTAAGTCAGATTACATGTGAAGTTGGCTCTACCCCAATGGACATGTCTAATCGCACCACTCTAGTCTATATAAATAGAGGGAAGATGGATCTCATTTGTATAGAAAACTTGGATGATTTTGGTCTAAAATATCACACTGAGGAAAACGATAAGGAAGAGGGACAAAGTATGAGAGAAGGAGTTTCTTATTGATCTATAATTTGTGAAATTTCTGCCTTGGTACATCTCTTGTTGCTTGTCTCTTATTCATGCATCCGCTAGAAATAAGGAAGGCTTGACTTAGCATTGAGAGGCTGATTTTTTTTGCGTCCAAGGGCCTTGGATATCTCATTCTATCATATTCGATAAGAATAGTTTTTTTCTAGGTTTCTCCCTTGAAGGGGTTTTCTCTGGGCTTGGAGCCTATATCTCTTGTTCTTTGATTTCTTGTGATATTCATATTTACATTTTGAACAATAGAAAAATTAAATAAATATGAAGCCAACAAATTTCACAAGTGGTTATCAAAGAAAAGAAAATATAATCTAAACGTAAAGCCTCTCGATTTTCCAACATGGAATTAGAGCTAAGTTTTAAAGTTAGAGGCCTAAAGATGAATTTTGTTGGATAAGTCAAATAATTGAAGTGTGGTGCATACCTAGATGTCTATGAATCTCTCCCTGTGATTTTTGTTCGAAAATTTTCATGAAATGTTGAAGCTTCTATCTATACAAATTAGATCGCTTCATATATCAGTGGCTTGATCAAGTAAAAAAAGTTACTATAGCATTAGACAACACTGTTGATGCAAAGTATAATACACAGGGTTTCCTAATTTATGTTGATATGAAGTCCATATAATATTTTCAAAGCATTTATCTATTGGTGATGTGATAGCAACCTAACCTATGTAATATTTATAACCTCCTGTAATGCATGTAGGCTAAGTTCTGTGATGTGTGAGTCAGTATGCCTTAAAATGTGAAAAGACTATTCTATATTGACTAGACTAAGTGGCATCCCCTTTTTAATTGTAAACATTAGAATCCTGTATGAAAATTTGAGGATGTGGATTAACAGAGCTATGATCGATCTTCCAAAATTAGTATCTATAGCCATTAATGAAGTTTTTAAGATATTTCTAGTCTAGAAAATTTACCCAATCTCCCATGGTATAGTTATGAGACTTTCTATACTAATTCCAGGATTTCATTGGCTCAGGATAATATGGCACACAATGTCATCTCACTGACAGTAAGTCAAGGATTTCTTTGATATTACATTGTAATGATTAACTTGATGTGCAAAGCTCACACTCATTTGGGCATGATACATCATAGATTGGCATCACTTTACTATATATAGTTCATTGTACAATTTTGATGGCTTTGTTAGTTCCAGTCTTCACAGCCTGTCACCTGGGATCAATATGAGCTCTTACTATGTATGGTTTTGTTAGATGTTTTGCACATGATGTTCAGCACAAAACATGTCACAAGTGTGTCCATCAGAAGAATCTCAGCAAAATATTTCCAACGGTATATCACACTCCCATAACCAGCTCCTAGATTAGAAGATATGATCGAAATGAATGAGTCATTCTTGGTTATGCATGTTTTGAGGTCAGTTGCTGCACACAATGACAAGTTTAGTACAAAATCAGTTTCTGAAATAATGGTAAGGAATTTTTCAAAAGTGAAAGAGGTTTTTGTTCAACATACACAAAATAACAAAAGCCTCCTTTTGTTTATGCACAGGTGCTACTATGTGGGAGATATATAGTGATATTTGGAGCCTACATTAAAACAAAGAAAAAATTTCATATTTTTTACTGTTTTAGGAATTTTACTGCGGTGCCATTTTACAATATATGGAAAGTAATTTTGAAAAACCCAATGACGCTTTTGTTAATCACGAGCCATATAACAAAAAACTCTTTCATTTTATTCATAGGTATCATTAATTGGGATATGTGACTAGATATTTACAGCTCATTTTCACATATTTAAAATTTTAATGATTTTCTGTTTTAGGGATGATTTTGTGGCACAAATGACGAGCAACTGGAAATGAATTTCAAAAATTTGAGAGATGCGTTACTCCAAAATGACCTTATCTACAAAAACCTCTTTCTTTTTTGTGACAGGTGTTAGGTTTTACGAGATACAAGTTCATCTTCAACACCTATTTTCAGCAATTCAGTCCAAGTTTAATGTAACTGATTCTATTTTGAAGAAAATGGTTGAGCTCAATTCCCTTAGTACAAGGTTGAGAAAAAGTATATATTTTACAAATTTCATAGTGTAGGGGTTGGAATTTTGCATAAGGTTGGGCTTTTGCAGAAGGTTGGACTCTTGTGGATGCATTGAGCTACTTTGTACATCACTTCTGCAGTTTGGCAAGGAAATAAACCAGGGTTTTGTAGCATTTTGTGAGGTTCTTGTGGTAATGTAATTTAGCATTGTGTTCTTCTTTGTAATTCAGTTGATGTTTTGTTTATGTGTGCCATCATCTCTCTCTTTCTACATAGCTAAATGAATCAATTTTAAAGGTGGAATTTGTTGGTGTTTCACTGCTCTACCTTGGGGTTTATTTAGTTCTACATGTTTTTTATTGTTTGAAGAGGACTCATGACATTTTCATGCCCTCGCGAACTCCTCACTAGTATTTTGAGTCACCATCACATTCATTTCAAAGTGTTAAAACACTTTCCTATCTCGCCCCATAGAAACCTCTACAAATTTGAGTTGATTTCCTAGACCCAAAGCTGCCTTCGCCATTTGATTCAACAACCAACCATTAAACTCAATCAAATTCCTCTGAGCATATACCTAGCCTAAAATTATTCTTTACATCAATCATATCAAGCTTCATTTGCTATATTTTCCTGAGATTGACAAGGAGAGAGCCCTCTCCTGACCTGGTAGGGCTAGCTACCAGGTTAAGCGTGGTTTGATGTTACCCTAGATGTGCCTTTCTTAGCCTGAGGTAGATTTAGGCCATAATATAGTGGCAACTCCACTGGGGAAGAAAATTTTGTTTGTTTGTTATTGTTTTTTTCTTTATAAACTACAGATGGAGCCTGAAGTTAGCCAGGTAGCCTTCAAACTGCTCTTTCTCTGCAAGTGCATAGTAGATGAATGTTGCTTTAGTCAATCTTCGGTTTAGTTTATGAACTAAACATCTAGTTTCCTCAGCAAAATGTAATCAAGTTTAGTTCTGAGTGTTGATGGTGAACAATGATCTTACACAACAAGGCTAAAATCATTCACTTGGCGACTCCACTGTTCGAAGTCTCGAGTTTCAAAGTATTGATGGTGGCTCTACTGGCTAAATGAAGGACTCAGATGTTGCTTCTATTTGTTTAAGGTATTCATGTATCAATTTTTCTAATCTTCCTAGTTTTCCTAATAAATTACCAAAGGACGCACACATTTTGAGTAATGGCCCTAAATTCAATGGGGAAGATTTGAATTTGACTCTAGAACACATAGAAAATTTTAAAACATTTGTGGAAATTATTAGAGTTAAAAAGGAAGACGTCTTCATCAGATTGTTCTTTGATTCGTTTCAAGGAAACTGTAGAAAATGGATTGAAGGTTTTCCTATCAGATCTATTAACTCCTTTTCAGATTTTTGGCATGTATTTCTTGAAACATGGATGGAGAAAGAGGATGAATTCAAAATATAGGTGCTCTTTATTCAATGTTTTAGAGAATGGGAAGATATGTGCACGGATGATGAGGTAGATGAGACCTTTGCTTCATCCCTTTCTTCTTATCTGAAATCCTGTCGATGCAGCCATGAAGTTAAGTTCAACTTTTTCAAGAGTTTGCCATCAAAATTGAAGGACATCTAATTGAATTGGAGACCCAAATATAGTCCCAGGATCTGGATTGTCGAGTCCCATTCTTTAGGGACCTTTTTCAGCCGAATGAACAAAAGGTAAGGTTGCTCGTGGATATTTGCATTGATAATTTGCAACTCCGAAGCATGTATTGAGGAGTTGGGGCAGCAAACAAGGTCTACTTTTTTGATCTTATTGCAATGTACATGGAATTTCTTTTTTAGTTTGAATGATAGATCAAATTGTATTTTACACAACCAGACTCGTTATGTGCACGTATGGCTGTTAGCATTTACATTTGTGTCCTGGCCGAAGGACCTTCAAGAAACATCCTTGTCACAGTTACTTGACTGGTTGATATGGCATTACAACATTACTTGATCTATCAATTTTGCAGCAAAGTGGGTTAGATTTTTTTTTTTTGAATAATTGACCGGAGAATCCACAGTTTTTTCATTTTTGAACCAATAAGCTGCCTGCGACAACATTTCAGTTTTCGGTATTTTTTATGTACATGTTGCAATATGTATATGTTTTTTGATTGGTATGAGTTGTTTTGGGTTTGTAGTTGTTTAACCATATTGCCCACTAGATGAGGCACTTGGTCTATGGTGTTCTTAACAGCTCCAAGGAGTTGCCATCCCTAATGGAGCCGATGTTAGTTCCAGTCTTCACAGCCTATCACCACGGATCAACATGAGCTCCTACTATGTCTCATTTTGTTAGATGTTTTGCACATGATGTTCATCACAAAACATGTCACAAGTGTGTCCATCAGAAGAAGCTCGGAAAAATATTTCCAACAGTATATCACACTACCGTAACCAGCTCCTCGATTAGAAGATATGATTAAAATGAATGAGTGATTCTTGGTTATGCATGTTTTGAGTTCATTTGCTGCACACAATGACAAGTTTAGTACAAAATCCGTTTTTGAAATAACGGTAAGGAATTTTTCAAAAGTGAAAGAGGTTTTTTTCATCACATACCAAATAACAAAAATATCCTTCAGTTTATTCACAGGTGCTACTATGTGGGAGATATACAGTGATATTTGGAGCCTACATTAAAATAAAGAAAATTTTCATATGTTTTTACTGTTTTAGTCATTTTAGTGCGGTGCCATTTTACAATAGATGGAAAGTAATTTTACAAAACCCAAGGAGGTTTTTGTTAATCACGAGTGATACAACATAAAAATATTTCAGTTTATTCATAGGTGTCATGAATTGGGATATGTGACTAGATCTTTACAGCTCATTTTCACAGATTTAAATTTTTAATGATTTTCTATTTTAGAGATGATTTTGTGGCACAGATGAGGAGCAACTAGAAACGAATTTCCAAACCTTGAGAGAGGTTTTTTTTCTGGCGTGATCTTATATACAAAAAACTCTTTCAGTTTTGTAACAGGTACTAGGGTTTAGGAGATACGAGTTAATCTTCAACACCTATTTTCAGAAATTCGGTCCAAGTTTAATGTAACTGATTCTATTTTGAAGAAAATGCTTGAGCTTAATTCCCTTAGTACAAGGATGAGAAAATGTATATATTTTATGAATTTCATAGTGTAGGGATTAGAATTTGGCAGAAGGTTGGAATTTGGCAGAAGGTTGGACTCTTGTGGATGCATTGAGCTACTTTTTACATCACTTCTGCAGTTTGGCAAGGAAATAAACCAGGGTTTTGCAGCATTTTGTGGGATTCTTGTGGTAATGTGATTTAGCATTGTGTTCTTCTTTGTAATTCAGTTGATCTTATGTTTATGTGTGCCATCATCTCTCTCTTTCTGCATAACTAAATGAATCAAGTTTAAAGGTGGAATTTATTGGTGTTTCAGTGATCTACCTTAGGGTTTATTTAGTTCTACATGTTTTCTGCTATTTGAAGAGGACTCATGAAATTTGCATGCCATCTCCAACTCCTCACCAGTTTTTAGAGTCACCATCACATTCATTTCAAAGTGCTAAAACACTTGCCTACCTCGCCCCACAGAAACCTTTGCAAATCTGAGTTGATTTCCCAGACCCAAAGCTTCCTTCCCCATCTGATCCAGCAACCAACCATTAAACTCAATAAAATTCCTCTGAGCATATACCTAGCCTAAAATTAGTCTTTACATCAGTCATCTCAAGCTTCATTTGCTATATTTTCGTGAGATTGATAAGGAGAGAGCCCTCTCCTGACGTGACAGGGCTAGCTACCAAGTTAAGCGTGGTTTGATCTTACCCTAGACCTACCTTTCTCAGCTTGAGATATATTTAGGCCATAACAAGCTTAATAACAAAGTATAAAATATATAGATCCCATGGCTCATTCAATTTTTGTGGTTCTCTATTTTTGATATACATTTGAGTCCACTTGCACTTAACTTATATGTAACATTCATTTTATATGACACTCACATTGTATGAATTATTTGTGGTGGATACTCGATGCATTACTTGCACCAAAATCTATGGATAACACTTGAATGGATGGATTTTGTATAATTTATAGTGATATATCAGTTGTACTACTCCCATAGTATCAAGGTTTCTATAGCCTCTCTCCTATAAGGTATCCTATCTTAATGATGAAGAATTATATTTATGGGACTCGTAGCATGATGAATGGATAGTAGCTCTAAAATTGTGAATATGATCATCAAGGGTGGTCATCATAAAGTAGACATGAAGTATGCTACCCTATTATGACTCAATGTGTCTCTATGATTCACAAATATAGATTTGTGGCTTGGAAATAGCGACAAAGTAATGACTTTAACTTTCATCGTTGTAACAAAAATTATTGACAATGGACAATGGTTTTGATCATCTCCAAAATGTATGATGATTTGGTTCAATAAAGGACGATATATATGAATTATACATAGAGCTCTGAAGGATAATTGATGGGTAGATGATTCAAGGTTTAAAAAATAGACTTTATGAATGGAGTGGTTTATCCTTGAAGCAATTTTGTACAAAGCTATCTGAAGCACTTGTGTTGAAGAATTATAGAAGGGCCAAATATTTTGAAGGAATTATGAGAGGTATATGTAAATTTTAGGTGCATTCCATGTTATAATATTATGATAGTAATCATTAGAAAGGTCCTATAAAAGATTTAGGGTTTTGTAGTTAATCTGATGTAGATCTTGAGAACATAGGGTTTATAGGTTTGTGAAGACTCTTTGTATTTATGGTTTCTAAACCCTAGATTGAATTAAACATATCAACTAAAACCCTAACCCTTAAATTTTTTTCCCTCTAAAGAAACCATAATTCTAAGTGTATGGTATCAAGTGTTTGTAAATCTAATTGGTCCTTAAACCCTAGTTTTGAAAAGATAATCCACGCCATGAGGTAAAACCCTAATAGTGGTTGAACTGAATAAAACATAGACCTTGAAAGTGAAAAAATATATGTATGATGTTTCCACCAAAACCCTAAGAAGTTTTAGATGAAGAAATATAGGGTTTGTAACTAGAAACCTAGAAGGACACCTTCTAAGAAACCACATAAACCCTAGATTGACAGAATTGACATCATGCTCTTCTCTTTGTGTATTTTTCTTGGTTGTACTTGATCTTTGATAATTGTAGGAACATAATGAAGGATGTCAAAACTATGGAATAAAAATGCAAAGAATAAAAGAATAAAGGAATGCAACACTCATGATTGTTGACGACTCTTTCAAAATGATGAGCATGATGGAAGGAGGGAGCAATAAGAGCCCTGAAGGAAATAATGTTAAAACTGCCAACTAATTAGCTCATTGATGATTGAAATATGAAGCATAACCTAGTTGAAATAAAGCATGCAATGGAAATTTGACTTCTGTGGGAGAAAGTAGGAAAAATTAACATGATAATTTGACTAGATCATATTATAATTTGACAACTCCAATGATATTCTTGGGATATGGCTTGGTTTCCTAAAAATACATATTGCAAAAAAATGTGAAAAATATAGTAGGAGAGTGTGCATGAGGATACTAGTTAAGATATTATGTAATCTCTTGAAGGAAGTTGACAATAAAAACTCCAAAAAATAATATATTGTAGCTTATTGATTACTACATTCCATGGGCACTTTGAATGAAAAGTTAAAAACATGGAGAAGGATTTTTGTACAATAGGTGGAATGACATTGATTTTCTACCCAAAATAATGTTGTAGAAATGCATAATGACAGTCGATGGAAGTGTATCTACAACAATTTTTTTTGAACTCAACTCAAAACATGTATTTGAGTGGATGCCTTTGATAATCATTGGATGATTATATGATCAATATGTATACATCATATTCAGATTGAAAGGTAGCATTACAAATGGATAACTTGTTGTTTAAATTTCGATGAAAATGAAGATCGCTTCCATTATTAGAAGTTGCTATATCTAACTCTACTTTGATTGTCTTAATAAAATTCCTTTGTTGATGATGACTAAAGGAAAGTGATATGAAAGGTTGAGGGCATGAACTTTGTCACAAATGGAATAAAAGGTTTGGCTCCATTACGAAACTGCAATATGATGAGATGCAAAGGAAAGGGCGAGCCATGCACCTACTACTTTAAAATATCCGTGAGGAACTATTAGCTGATATATTGTTAAAGATAGATGGTTATGACCTCCTAATTGAAAAGAAGTAAGAAATATCCTTCATATTTGGGAAGGAGTAAGAATTTATTCCTTGATCTAGAGGGAATGAGGGATATCTCACCAGTTAAGAGGGAGCGAAGATCGACATTATATTCTTTTCCTCATGTGTCATGCACTAGGATAGGGCTAATAGTTCCATGTCTAGTGAAGGCCATGGAGAGAGATTGGAATCTGGACTTTTGGATAAGAATATGAGATTTCCTTGAGGATAGAGAATCCAACATAGGAATTAAATCGACACTCTTTGATTTTTCGATATGTATCCAAGATAAGAGTGGTCAAAGAGGACCGATATTCTTTGAGGATTATAAATACAATAAAAGAATAGTCCTAAAAGGACATACATAGAAAACATCTAGATTGGCTATGTTCCTTAAAAGGTAGTGTGTTGTCTCACATAAATCCTCCCAGCATTATGATCCAAAATAAAATGAACTTTCTACTTAAAGGCCTTCCTATTTTGATAGTGTTGGTTATGATGTTGATGCTTAAACATGGATTATCCATTTACTTCGTATGATAATATTTATTTTTTATATTATTCTCGTACTAGGTGTACAATTATGAACACCTGCCTACTATTCGAGAATGTAACTAGTTTCAGTCTTCATAATTTGTACCATTATGTATCTTATGTAAAAAACAAAAGAAAAGAAAAAGAAAATAATTATTAATTTTCTAGGCAAGCATGTTCCTCATGTTTCTAAGTTTTTGAGTAAAGATAGTCAAAATCCTATTTCGACCTATTATAAAGAAAAAAGAAAAATTATCTCTAAAAATTCCTTTCTGAGTCAAAACAACACCAGTTGCTAAGTGAACCTACATGTCAAGTTGGCCCTACCCCAATGGACATACCTATTTGTACCCCTTGGATTGTACAAATAGAGGGAAGATGAAGCTCATTTGTACACACACACTTGGATGATTTTGGTTTAGAATATTGTAGCGATGATAAAGGTAAAGAAGAGGGTTCAAGTATGAGAAATGGAGTTCCTTATTGAGCTAGAATTTGTGGAAGTTTTGCCTTAGTACATTTCTTGTTGTTGGTCTCTTACTAATGGATTTGTTGGAAAGAAGGAAGGATTGACTTAGAATATATAGGTTGAAATTTTTTGTGGTCATGGGCCTTGGATATCTCATTTGATTTGATTTTATAAGAATAATTTTTTTTCTTGGTTTTCCCCTTGGAGGGGTTTTTCCCTGCTTGGAGTGTATATCTTGTGTTTTTTGTTTTCTTGCGATCTTCATATTTGCATTTTGATAAATGTTTGATTAAGAATAAAATAATTAAGTAAATACAAATGCAAAAAATTTCTCAATAATTTATCAAAGAAAGGAAAATCTAATCTAAATGTAAAGCCTCTGAATTTTCAAACAAACTCAGTCTTTCTAAATGGTGATCTAGAGGAGGAATTATACACTGACTAGCTAGATGGATTTTAGTCATTACAAGATGCAAATCAAGTATTTGTATTAAAGAAAGGACTATAGGGATTAAATCAAGATGCAAGATCTTGGTACTAAAGACTCACAAAATACCTATAGCAATAAGGATTCATAAGAGGCATGACAAATAGTAATATTTATGTGAAATATGGTAATGTGAATCTTCTCATAATTGTGGTGTATGTGGATGACATAATCTTTGGAAGTGATGTCGACCAAATGGATTAGAAAATTCTAAAAGACATATAGAAGGATTTCGAGATGTCCATGATGAGAGAATTTTCATTTTTCTTTGGCTTAGAAGTTACTAAATAAGGAAAATGCATTTTGATCTCTCAATCCAAATACTTAAAACAAATAATGAAGAAATTTAACGTGGAATATTGTAAAATTGTTATAACACCCATTTTCATTGGATGTAAACTTAGCAAGGGTGAGGAATCCCCTAATGAAAATCACATTACCTATACCTTAATTAGTGGAAGCCTTATGTCTAAGCTTAGCAAGGCTTGACATAATGCAAGCTATAGTATTGGTTGCTAGATTCCAATTTGATCCCAAGGAGAGTCATTTGAATGCAGTGAAAAGAATATTCAAATATCTAAAGGGAGTTATTAATTATGTATAATTGTATTGAATAAGCATAAAATTCACTATAACAGTTAACATAGATGTAGATTGGGTAGGAAGTGTTGATTATAGGAAAATCACATTTGGTGCAACTTTATTTTCTAGTAGTTGTTTAGTTTCATAGTTATGTAAAAAGTAGAACTCTATCTCACTATCTACAACTAAAGTTGAGTACATAGCAACTATTTCATGTTACACTTAGATATTATTGATGAAACAAACTCTAAAGAATAATATGGTGTGATAATACTAGTGACATTAGTATTTCCAAGAATACTATAATTCTATAAAAAACAAAACATATTTCTATTAAGCATCATTTCTTGAGAGGCTAGGTCGCTGATCAAATTATTAGGATTGAATGTGTTCCTACTAGGGTAAATAATACATATATATTCACCAAACCTCTCCCTATAGAGCTCTGTGAGTGTCTAAGATAATGACTGGGAGTGATCTCTCTCTCCTCTAGCTAGTCTTGTATGTACGAGGCATGGAAATTCTTCAACACTTGCTAAGTTTGAGATAGTGAGATTGAGAAGAAGAATAACGAAATGTAAAGATTATATGTCACTCGTTTCATGCTCAAGTGGAAATTCATGATTGAGCATTGGGTGAATGCATGAATATGGGTTACACTTTTGAGCCAAATTGGGTGATGAAATTTCAAAAATTTACTCTTGTGTCCAATTGAAGTCCTCAAAATTCATATAAGAATTGTGAATTTTGATGTGTAGTAAAAGGATACTTTGTGGAGATTTATGTTTTGTATAGAGATTTGTTTGCAAAAAATATTAGTGGGATATAATATGTAAATTTTCCATTAAATGAAATGCTTTTCTTTGCAAATTTTTGCACATCTTAAGAGGTATGTGTGTTTTCATGTAACAAAATTAAGTTTAAAATGTGTACTTTAAAAAACTATATATATGAGAATGAGCTATAATGAGAGAACTAAGTTTTTGATATCAATTTTTTTTTTTTTTTTTTATGAAAAATACTATTTTTTATTATTTTCTGAAGTTGGAAAAGTAATATTTCAATTGAGTTTTGCATATACATGTGTTTGTGTGAGGTTTTCTTCAACTATATAAATAAATTGAAAAATAAATAGTACCCTTTTGAAGAGGACTCATAAATGAAGATAGTGGTATTCTTTAATTTTTTTTCATTTTGTATATTTTATGTAATTGATTTTCTGTTCTTCATCTTTAAAAATATTCAACAAAAATTCAAGCATTATGTTTAAAATAAATTAGATGAAAAATATCATATGAATTCAAAATATCAAACTTACATGTCATTGGATAGAGGATTCCTTTATGAATCCAACACGATCAACTCTACCACCAAAGGACAAACTTTTCCCTAAGTTTGCTAGGGTACAAAATGGTGTTGTAAGAAAATTTGTAGAAAGGATGTTAAAATTGTTATTTTTCGGTCCTCAGAAACTTGATCGAGTGCTTAAAATGCTCGATCAAGTGCCTAATTTAAATTTATATAGCTCAAGTAAGGGTTTCCTAAACCCTCGATTGAGTTCTTTATGTCGCTAACCATGGGCTCGATGGATATATATGGCTTGATTGAGATATGGAGCTTGATCAAGCTATTAAGCTCAATTGAGCCTCTATATAATAATTCCAAATCGTTATGTGAATCCCATAATCCCATAATTTAAATTTTGGAATTTATAAATATTTAAAATTTAATCCATTAATCATTTAACCAAGTTGATATGATAGTATTTTACTAAAAATGAAAACTAAACTAGATCTAGGTTACAAACAACATTAAAAATATAACCACCCCATACACATTTACCAAGTTTCACCATCTTGTTGAGGTAAACATGAGAGGAAAGATATTATGACATGACCCAACCTCCTAGATTCCATTAAGGAAGTGAGGCTGACCATGGAAGGTAAACTTACATCTCATAACATTCTACAGGTGTTGCAGATGACTTAAAGATTGAGTAACACCCCCAGGTGGATAAAACCTAAGCTTGACACCTTTTTTCTCGACCTAGATCCCCAACCACTCCAACAACATGACATCCATGTGATTGGAAGCCTCCAACCACATGCA
This sequence comes from Pinus tabuliformis, assembly GCA_031772625.1. Taxonomy (NCBI): domain Eukaryota; kingdom Viridiplantae; phylum Streptophyta; class Pinopsida; order Pinales; family Pinaceae; genus Pinus; species Pinus tabuliformis. Next base: position 1,453,848,726 of record CM062816.1, read on the forward strand.
CAAGGTTGTATCTATGCGATTGCAACCTAAATTTCTCAGCTAGGAGCATGTGGTTCTGAGGTCTGAGCCTAGATTCCATGTCAACTCCAGACCACTATCCATAGCTCCCTGTTACTTCTTAGAATCAATAATGATATCAAGTCAAAGATATTCATACAAAATTTGATTAAGGACTTGACCTAACCAGGTCTAACCATGATATTTATTTCGTCAAACATGTTGAGGGCATGTAATCTACATGTCATGAATGCATATTTAAACATAGAGGTATAATACCTATCCGATAATTGTTAATAATGTCTAATTCCCTATCATAATAGATGAAATAACATATATTATCTCAACTATTCATTAAACATTCATTAACAAAGAAAAACACATCAAGATCCATAGACAATATACATCATATAACCAATATATAACCAATAGATGACTAACATATACACCATGATAAAATAGCCATCATATCCACATAATAAAAAGTATGATTACTTAGGGAAATACAAGAGGAAAATATCCCTTATTAACATAGGAAAAGTCCAAGTAAGTCAGGGACTTCCATGTACTAGCCAACCATAGATTTGGGTAAACAAAATATCTATTTCAACCAATCACTCCCATGCCATATTCCAAGTGTGAATGTGGAATCTCATGGAATAAACCAAACAACACCAAGGAAGGTCTTCCAAAGGCCAAACCACGGTAGCCCTCAACCAGTGATTCCACCTCATGGCTGGAGATCACTACCACCAACCAAATTAGTCTCTACCTAAGATGCCCAGGCCTCAAGAGTGTTTGTCCCAACCATGGCTCCAGGAACTAATAACTTAACCCATATCCTTCCAGGGCTTTAGAGATTTTGTCCAACCAAGGCTCCAGGACTAGTAACTCAACCCACCAAGCGATCGAGAGTGCTTTTCCAACCAAGACTCTAGGACTAGCAACTCAACCCATCCTATTTCAAGGCTTCCAGAGTGTTTGTTCCAACTAGCACCTCTAGGAACTAATAACTCAACACAAAACAATAACGAACTTGAGCACCAATCTGAAACAACAAGTGGGAAACCCCACCACATCATGGCTATCTAGTAAATGGAAAGGCTAGGCAAAGCCACTAGCAATCCAAGCAATCCTCCATGCCAATGGTAGATCATACCCAAATAACCACATGAATATAACATGCATGCGAAAACTAACGAGGAAAGAATACATGCAATTCAATACCTACAAGGGAATCCCCATGTAGTTGTAGATATCATTGTCCCCTTGTGCTTTCTTGTTTTTCCTTTGCCTTCTTTCTTCAAATCCAATGAAAGCTAGAGTGCTCCAAGCATGCTCCAATAATGTTGCAAGATTTCTCTAGGTATGCAAGAGTATGAGAGAGAGAGAGAATAGACAAAGAGCTCCAAAACTGAACTGACAAAAGATTGAACCATCAAAAGCTATTAACTGATCCTCAGAATGATTTTTATCATTGAGGCCTCTGTTTTCTTGATTTTCCCTGTATTTTCCTTCAATTTTCCTCACATGAAATTTTGTTACCTTTCACCTCCCTTTTCTCTTATTTTCCTTTATTTCATAAATAAATGTCAATTAATGCCACTTTTCATTTTCCAATTTCCATAGCCATTTATTAATCACCACTTATCCCCATCACTATGTTTTTTCCCAACATTTAGCTTTGAATATGTGTCCCATGACCTTGGTTATTATCTTTACTTATTTACATAGGAAATTAACCTGGGGTTGTTACAAACCCCTTCCCCTTAGGGGAAAACCATCCTTTTTGTTACACATGATCTTTTCACCATGACACTTGATCGATATAAATGGATCTCTTGACATCTGTGAACATGTTTCATTGAACTCCAATAGAGGTCAAACAATAAAAAATCCCTTGAAGAAGATAAGAATTTGGGGAAAATGGCTTGTATACCTTATAAAGTATGACTTGTGCACTTTTCCTAAAAGTTTATGCTTATTCAATGTACTTATCCCTAAGAACAATGAATAACTACGCTCTGTTTGCCACTATAGACCGGTCAGGTGAATCAAGGAAAGTAAAAATGAAAGGTGAGATATAGAAGCACTATTAGGTGAATATATCCCACCTCAAAGCTCCCAGGTCGTATCTATTTAATCCAAACCCCTCAGATGATGGACATAATTCCATTTCCTCAAGGAACCCTAATCCCCCAACTAGGGGATCTCATCCTCCTCTTTTGGATCTAAAATTTCTTCCTCTTGGCCTATAAATTGACCAGAGGGTAGAGGGATTGACGAAGTCAGGAAAGAGAGACAAATGTTGTTTAATTGAGATTGGAAATCTTATCATGTAAGGAATACGTTAGAGGCATTTGGGAGGAACGTCATGACATCAAGGAAAATGTTGTAAGGATCTTATTTATCCTTGAATTAATGCAAATGAATCCTTTTTTCCATTGTATTGTCTTACTGAAATGGTGAATGGTTTATAGTTCTTTAGAGATTCATTAAGGAAATTTCAATTTCTAATTTCCTTGATCCTTAGATGAAGCTTGTTTGAATTGATATGTTTCATATGCCTTTGATCTTTCTTAGGTTTGTGGTTGCAAGTCTTTTGAGGAATTGAGAAGCTACATCAATATGAGTGGGTATCTTCATCAAGCATTTCACAAATAGGTGAGAGGATTCTTTGTCATCTTTTACACTCATAATTCAAACAAAGTAAGATTAGGGAAAAACTATTCAAATGTTTGTTTGTTTCTAGTTTCCGTTAGGATCCAGGGAGATCTATCCTTTTAGAAAGAGTGATTTATCCACCTAAAAAGTTGGCGACTGCACTAGGGAATGTTACCGTCCTCTTCTCTTTTCTTTTTTTGTTCTTTATGATCATCTTTGACTAGCTGGAGCTAAGACTTAGCAAATTTATGATATTTTAGATCCTTTTTCTTTGATTGATTTCTTTTTATTTTTCCTAGGTTTCCCATACCTAGATGATTTTTGTTCATAGATAGAGTGCATATATGTAAAATTTATGTGTTAAGAAACTTTCACATGTACAATGGTTTACACTACTTACGTGGGCAATTCTTAGAAAAATTTTAAAAAATCAAAATTTCTTCTATGCAAAATCGAAATTTTGGTTTCTAATGGTGTCATCATATTTACTTTAGTTGTCCCATATCTTTTTTAACTTGTTTGAGTGATTTATTATGTATTTTTGAGAAATTAGTCCCTTTTACAAAATTGGTTAAGGATTTGTCTAGCTTGTTTGCCGATTGATGAAAAAGAGATAGGTTGTCTTCAAGATCACCGTATTCCTGTTTTTTTTTGTCAAATATACTAGATCCAATAGCATTCTTCTTATTTATGAAGAAATTATTTGTTTAATTGGAAATTAGGTTTTCTTAGAAATTAGTGTGTTTTATGAAGAATGACTCTCATTTCTTAATGATTAAAAAGAATTTGTTTCTTTTTAGTTTTGAATTCCCTCATAAGTACACTTTTGGCACCATTCATTAAAAGTGTTCATTAGGAAAACTACATTTTTTAAATTCTTGTTTGATTCCTTCGTGTTTTGAAAATTTCAAGTTATCAGTGATAAAGGATATTTTGAATTTGTTTGTTCTTTAGGCAAATTTGAAATCTTAGTTTAATTATGCATCTAGATTGCATTCAAAGTGGGATTGGATTGCTGGTGAAAATAATTTTAAGTTAAGTTTAGAGTGTTTCATTTTTTATTCGAAATGAAAATCAAAGAAACTCTCACTTTTTCATATATAGGATTTCATTGAATAATAGATTACAAATTGCATGTTCGAATGCATCATAATTTTGAGTCGAGTCATAATATCATTAGTTTCACTCTCATTATCTATCGAGTAAATAATAACTTAATAACAAAGCATTAAATAAAATCAATTAGTATTTTACATCTTTTAGGGAAATTACCACCTATAGTAGCTTAAGTGTAGTGCTTTGGAATAGGGAAGGAAGTAAACATTCAAAGGCTACAAACAAATAATAGTATCTGGAGTTAGGGAGAGAAATCCAATTATTTCACTTTTTCTCTGGGAAGCTCTTCTCATACATGAGTTAAGCACAAGATCATGTCATATCTAATGAAGTGATTGTACCCACTTCATTGGCTATGTGTCGATGGTGTTGGAGCCACCAACATGTTAGGGGATCTCTCCCGTACGAAGTCCCAATTAAACCTTAGACTGTTTGGTGTAGGAGTTCCAATAGTGGGTCGTATGATATTGCCTTGACTATGGTTTCACACAGAGGTAAGTAAGATGTCCCTGTTGGTAGCAAGGGTGTGAAAGCTGTAGTAAGTCAAGGAAGGTGCATGAGAGATTCTAACACATGGAGAGTTAGGTGAGCACACCCCTTGGAAACCTATAATTGTACGTGGTTTGGAAGGGAACACACGAGCGAAGGTGCATCACAAAATGGAAAGAAATTTAGCGAGAAATCCTAAGTGATGGTTAAACCAACAACACATTTCAAAAAGATTCATACATACTTATACAGAATAGTCCATACATGCATGCATAAGAAAACCATTACGTATATCATTTAGAGTAAACTAGATAGCATAGAATCCAATACAACATATGCATGAAACATGTTGGTTTTGTTATATTAAGAAGTGTAAGTTCCAGTCATACAATACATCAATGTCCAACCACTAGCTCCGATAGAAAAATGTTACAACCACAACTGCCTACTCCTCCAAAGAGATATACTAGCTTTGTGTAGTGGAGAAGCCAAGGCACATTACAATACTATGCAAGCTCTCTCTAAGATAGTCTTATCAGAATCCTGGCTGACCAAAAGCCTATACAGTGAGTTGTGAGGTACTATTAATAGTAAAGGGTGCAATGACCCTTGAAATTCCGCTTCGAGACCATTCATCTATTCTCATGACCCTTCAACTACTCTATGACTGTTACATTCAATTATTGACACTTGAACTTCCACTTGACAAGACGTTACATCATAATGCACATGAACCCATGTTAGAAAAAATGGCTTGAGCAAGCCATGCAAGACATCACTGACAGTTGCACCATTGTGGTGAGACCAACACTTTGAAATGCTTGTGATGGTCGAAGGTGGTGAGCTGATGCCAAGCTTGGTCATCGGTGATGGTGTCTATGTGCTCAAAGATGACATCTTACTAAAGAAAACTCTTGCCTTCACTGCATCTAGGTGCATTGATATGGCTCCTCCATCCAACTCATTTGATAACATGTGCATGGTCTTCTCAGGTGTCGCTGTACTGGAAACACACTGATGCATAGTGTCTGTTCCAATCTTTAACTGTGTGTTGGTGGTCATGTGCATCAACTTTTTGAAGTACATGTTCAGCTCTAGTTGGACTTGTTTTTTGTCTTTGCCTTGGTGAGTGTGCCAAATGGGTAGGATTGCCACACAATGACATGCATGCTAGTGAATTCCTTTACATGCAATAAAAAATACCAATCACCATGTCTACTCCATGACTACTGTTGGGATGAATCCATAACTTGAATGGGTGTAGTTTCATCCGTCTGTGCATGTTGCACCCCTTGCTGTACCTATTCCTACTGCAACTATTCTTGTTGCAACTCATTCTCTTGTCTATGCAGTTCCTGTTCTTCCTTGAGTTGTTCCTTCAGCACATGAAAATCCTTCTTTCTTCTGTTCTCTACCTTCGCGCGATCTTCATGTCGTGCTATCACCTCATAGCTTGAGTCTCCAAAGTTGCTTTCATCACAAGTGGATCTAATTTAGCTTGCAACTTTGTTCCACCTTTGTGTTTTCCACAACCTTCCTCTTGTATTGATTACGTGCAGGTGTGCTACCTTCTGTTGATGTTGATGGTGCTGCTAGCTATAATGTTGCTGCCATATTGTCTTGATATCCATGTATATGAAAAACTTAATGTGTTCATAGGTAGGCGAGCTCATAGACACTTGCCTGGTTGCAAACCCCATTGGGCTCTCAATGGTGTCCTTTGACTTTGCTCTCCTGAAGGCCATTGTACTTGTGCTGCTAAGAGACAGACAAACACCTGTGATGCCTAGATACATAGAAACGCTCATGGTAAGCAATCTGTCAGTCAAAAAACATAACAAACTTGAGGACTGACCTGCAACATACCTATGTGATTGATCGTGAAGGTTGTGCAATTCTCGCCAGGATCTCGGGAGATTGACTGCCAAAACTGTGCAAGGAAAATTTTGGGTTATCAGGAAGGTGACTAACTACTGGAACTGTGCAATGCATAGTCCATCCTAGCCTGCTGAGGATAGAAACTATGCAATGCACAATTTCTATCAATAGTGACATGCAACCAACAAACTGCATCGCATAGTTTCTAAAGCTAGCGGGACACTGCCTCCAATAATTGCATAATCCAAGCCTAGAGGTTAGTGTGGGCCAGACTTGTGCAATTTCTGGAGGGAAGGTAGAGCCTTCACTTCCAGAAATGTTTAGTGCTAGCCGAGCAAGGCAGTGTTCAGGCCAAGGCAGCCCAAACTGACCGACGAGCGACTGAAAACATGAGAAGTCGGAATGCATGGTGAGATGAGAGCAAAAAAGTGTGAATGGCCATTCATGAAAATAGCAAGTGCAAGATTTGGAAAATGGGAAAGCATGCATGTGTGTGAAGCAAGTCACCGCAATGGTGATCGCCCATGCAAAAACAGTGTCATGCATGCGACAACAGTGAGATGTGAATGAAAACTGAAACGGTGCTTCTACAAGATAATATACATAAGAAATATAGAAAGCACTCACTGAAATGAAAAAGACAACACTCACACGAAGAAAAACACAAAAAGTGATGGGGACGCAATGCAAGACATGAAAAGCGTGCTTACCCCAAAACAGGTGAGCTGAGTGTGTTGACGACTCCTAGATGCAATGTGGGAAGCCAGAGGTGCAAGGTCGATGTGAGGAATGAGCTCTGCAGTGTCTGGTTAATGAGTTTTGATAAAATTGATGTTGTGACGCACATGCCACACATCTAGGAAAAACGAAAGTTGGCGAGAGGTTTCTGAAATGATCCTTGCATGTAACCTCCACTTGATAGAAATAGATCTCTAAATCAAGGGATGACTTTGCATGCTACCTTGGGAGAAGTAGTCCATTCATGCAAATATGTTTTTCTCAGTCCCAGGCAAAAACGATCAACCTGAAGGCGCATGCATCGGTCTGCAAGCCTGGGATGGAAATCTGCATAGTTTTTGGGCTGAGCAGAGATGGTTGTCCCATAGGTATTGAACAATTTCTGGGAGCAACAGGTGTCTGTCTCCCAGGATTACACAATTTCTTGACTGACCAGTTGTCCTGGGTCAGACTCCGCAATTTTCTCAAGGAAGCATGTCTGACAGTATTTCGAAATTTTTGAGCCCAAAAGGCTTCCCTGGGTTAGACCTCACAATTCCCTCATGGAATATTGTCTGACTGTATTGCACAATTTCTGAGCCTAGGAGGTTGCCTGGATGGATTTACGTAATTTTTGATAGCTGCTGGATTGGTTGTCCCAGAGGGCTTGTGTAATTTCTAGGTTGAGTAGCTAACTATTGCCCAAAATTGCACAATTTCTGGGATGAGCAACCTTGCTGGGAGGAATTGCACAATTTTTTTAGTGAGTAGAGATAGGTAGATTTGCACAATTTTGAAGCCTAATAACCCGCCCAACAAAATTGTGTAGTTTTTGGAGGGAAGGTGAGTTACCCTTCAAAATTGGACAATTTCTTTAGGGAGCTACTCAGCCTATAGCTGGACCAAGTCTGGTGAAACAACCTGTGAGTTGGATGCAACAAGCTTTGATGGACAAGTAGTCATTCTACAAGAAAATCGTTGAAGCTTGTGTACTTTACAAGGAAACAAATGCTGCTATGAAAGGTTGGTAGGGAGGCTTCAAAACGAAGCTAAGGAAAAATATTGGAGGGTGGTTGTAGCCGCTACAACACTATGATAGAGCGATTTGCATGTATTACAATGGTGCTCACAGGTACTTGGGGTCACTTGAAAGTAAACCTCCAATTAACCACATCGAGGAGATTTCAGAGGGATTGAGCTTTGTTACTCTTCATTTGCATGTACATATGATTTACGACTATCCCCCAGGTGAAATTATTATAGTTGGTAAAATTAGTAACCATAATTGTATGGATTTACCTAAGTTGATGGAAGAGCGAAGGTCCCACTATAATTGGAACATGCATCGACTAGAGTGACTTTGACCTTTTGGAGGGTAACATTTGCTCGAGATGGCATAAGTTACTTGCATGATTGTTTCATTAAGCAGGTTGCTAGGGTATCTAGTTCCAAATGCTCATATCTAAAAAAAAATTCGCTTTGATCTCTATGACGTTGGATTTCATTGCCAAATAGTGAATATTGATCGGTCTGAAAGGTGAGTTTCTATCGTTTGAATTCCAAGATTTATTAGCGTGTGTTACTTTGTTTTTTTTCCACTTTCTAGAAACTTTAGGTGTAATTTTTATATTTTGTTAATTATTAATTAAAAAAAATCATTGTGGCTCAATTTCCAAGACAATCACATAGAATGCTAGGTCAACCCCCTGAATATATGACAAGTTAGCTAGAAACTATTAAAACTAAAAAATCAAAATCAAAAGGATTTGGGACTACAAATGACCCTGAAACTTCTACTGCTATAGAATCTGATGTAACTGTAGTTGAAGTAAATCAACCAAAAACATCTACTATTCTAGGATCTGAAGTAACAAGAACTAAAGTAAATTAACTAGAAACATCTACTATTCCAGGACCTGGAGTAATATATTTTGAATATGATCAAGCTCAAACACTAGAATCACACTGAGAAGTGACTAATCTAATAATTACTAAAATTATTCAATCAAAATCAAATACTAGCGAAACTACAAACTTTCAATTGATTGAACTAGATATTGAAGAACCTGAGTCTGATGTCTTTAGAATTGAATCACCTTCAGCTGCTTTAGCCCCTACTCCTCCTCGATCACCATGAGTAAAAATCCTTATTATTGATAATCTACCTCATGGTATTATTAGTATTGAACACTTGCTTTTGAGGAAGAGGAAGAATCGCCTAATACACCAATTTCTACTAGTTACCAGACTGATCTTCAATAGCTTATTTTTTCCTCTTTTCAACCTAACCCTTATTATATTACACCTTTGAGCTTTTTATGTCAAGGCATTCCATGATACACTTCTCCTTACTCTATTTTACTAGGTTTTGATTATTCTAGAATGATTTATATATCCTTGTCGTTAGATACTTCTATGTTTTCGACTCCTTCAAAATCAACTTTATTTGGTGGCCCATTAGTTTCCCCTAGAAATCAATCTCCTCTTGGGACATATTCAGGAGCTTCTCCCTCAAATAATTCTTTGACTATATCAACTATGTCAACTGGTCATACACTTCAGTGCTTGACATAAGATTAGTATATAAACATGATTTCTGACAATGTAGGTAATCCTCAAGAAAATCCAATAACCGGTTATTACTCACTTAGGGGCCAAACATCATATCCTCCCCCACAAGGAAAGAAATAGTTGGAACTTATCCTCTAGTTGGAGGAAAACCTCCTACTAGGAGTTATCCACTTTATGGTTAGGTTCCTCAAGTTGGTTTGGGTCAACCTATTGTATCCCAACCGGTTGTTCGTGCTTCATTCCCTGGGATGAACACTATATGGTATTCATCATATAACCAACAACCATTGCCATTTTTTCCATAAGTACCCTATTATCGACCTATTCAGCCAATTGGACAACCTATCCATCAAATACATATTCAAGGAATTCTTGTTAAAGTCCAATAGCCTTTTCAGGGTAATCCATCGACACTTGTTCATCAACCATTGATGCAACCTATCTCAAGTACTCCACAAACACCGGTTCAGTCTCCTATGCAAACATCTGTTCAGAATCCAATTACGAGTTCACCATGACCTCCCATCTTAGGAGTATCACAAGTAATTCCATTATTTCTCAAGTAACGATACAACCAACTACTCAGACTATTCCTTAGGCATCTTCTTATCAAACTCTTTCTACAATTTAGTTTATACCCCAAATACCTATGGTGTAGTCTAATATACCATATGTGAAAATGTCATCTCAATGGTAGGTTCTGCAAGGTCAACCTAAGAGTCATATTTTTCAAGACCAACCTTTTCAAACTCAATTCTTCCAGGGTTAACCATGCCAGAATCAACCCTTTCTAGGATAGTCTATCAAGGTTCAAATGGGTCAAGGTCCTTCCTTCCATAATCCACTTTACCCCAGTCATACTTTTCAAGTACCTATTAAACCGTAATATGGTATGGCTCATAGTCGATATTTGGGAGGTATGTAAATTCCAACTACTCAGGCTATTCTAGGGTATCTTGGTTATCCTCCTACAGGAACAGGACTAGTCCCTCAAGGTTATCAATGTTGGGTTGTGTTATATTCTTTCCATGACTAGCCCACGTAGTTAACCGAGGGGTTAGAAGGGGGTGGATCCCCCCCTTCATTGCGTTGATTACATAGTGTGGGGAGTCACATGGGGTTTGAGGGGTGCAAGTAACCCCACTCTATGGGATCTTGGGAAACGCCCCAAAATTTTTTGGTTTTGGACCCTATGTTAGGTTGGGCGGACCTGCCTATGGTTTTGTGCATGATTTTTCACACATTGTCTTGGACGCGATGGTTTTTGGTCCATGGTAATGGATGCTTCAGCATGTATAATTATGTATTGTAACACTGAAAGGAATATAATTAAAAATGGTGCTGGTAGTCCCGATTTTGGGATCCATGGGAAAATATCTGTGTATATGTGTTTTATGTGTTATGCTCTCGCATTGTTTATTTTTTGTGTTCTAGAATCGTATGCAGGTAATTTCTATATGGGGTTAAAACCTACATTTGGTATCAGAGTTGTTTTTGCTTCAAGGGGACGCCACTGTTGCTAAGGGGTTTCGCTTGGGCCTGTGGTAGACACTGTTCAATGGGAGATCTGCGATATCGATTCTGGTGGTGAAAGAAGATGGTGAGCAGTAGAAAGATAGAGATCGAGAAATTTAATGGTCAGAGTTTTGAGTTGTGGAAACTCAAGATGGAGAATATGTTGGTGGATAAAGATCAGTGGATTGCAGTAGATCCGGGTACTAAACCAACGAGAGTGACTGATGAAGAATGCAAGAAGTTGGATCGAAAGCTAAAGAGAAAAATATGATTGTGTGTCTTAGATTCAGTATTGATGAATGTATCAGGGGAAGCTACGACAAAGGCTTTGTGGGACAAGTTAGGGACTTTGTACCAATCTAAGTCTCTGGTGAATAAACTATTCTTATGGAAAAAGCTGTATAACTTGAGGATGAAAGACGGAGACTCGGTGATAGAGCATTTGAATGCGTTTAATACTATGGTAATTTAGTTATCGTCTGTTGATATGAAAATTTCAAATGAAGATAAGTGCATTAGTTTGGTGTGTTCTCTACCAGATTCATGGGATAGTCTGGTTATTGCAGTAGGTAGCAATGCAAATGCCTTGCAGTTTGATGAAATAGTCTCATCCTTGCTAATAGAGGAGATGAGATGGAAAAATATGGAGAGATGTAATGTTGATGCCTTGTCTGTATGAGGACAGTCCCAGAACAAAAACAAAAATAAGTCATCGAGTGGGAGATCTAAATCTCCAGGAAAACCTGTAAAGGTGGTGTGCTGGAAATGCAGAATGGAAGGGCACTACAAAAGGGACTATAAATCTAAAGCTCCTAACAAAGGAAAAGGATCTGATGATGCTCCTTCTACGGAGGAGAAAACCACCTCAGATGAAGGTGGGGATGTGTACTTGGCTTCTTCAAGTACACATGTAGATCATGAGGCATGGTTGATTGACTCAGGTGCATCCTTTCACTTCACTAACCATAGATAGTGGTTATGTGAGTATGAGAAATATGATGGTGGTGATGTCTTCTTGAGGGATGACAGGAAGGCTAAAATCGTTGGTCACGGAAAAGTAAAGCTGAAGTTGCAAGGTGGAAGGATTAGAATACTTCTAGGTATTTTGTATATTCCTGCATTAGCCAAAAATCTGATTTCCATAAGCAAGCTGGCTGACGTAGGTGTAAGAACAATGTTTAAGAAGGATACCTGCAAAATGGTTTGAGGAGCATTGGTATGGATGCAGGGAGTTCAAATTGGAACTCTGTACAAGCTGCAAGGTAGCACTGTTATTGATGGGTGCAACAATTCTGTGGTTCCTGGAAGTGGAGAAGAAAATCTAGTCATCTCTAGAGAGAAGACCATGTTGTGGCATCAAAGTCTTGGACATATTAGAGAGAAGGGCCTTTGAATACTTCATGGTAAAGGTATGGTATAAGGTATGAGTAATAGCTCTATGGATTTTGATTTCCGTGAAAATTATTTATATGGGAAACATCATCGGGTGAGTTTCCCCTCTAGTGGTAAGAGGGCAAAACAAATATTAGAGCTTGTGCACAGTGATGTGTTTGGAACTATGAATGTTCCATCACTGGGTAAGTATGTGTACTATGTATCATTTATAGATGAATTTTCAAGGAATACATGGGTATATTTCCTTAAGAAGAAATCTGAAGTCTTTAATAGGTTTAAAGAATTTAAGGCTCTGGAGGAAATCCAGGCAAAGAAGAAGATAAAGGAGCTGAGGATAGATAACGGTGGAGAGTTTTGCAGTAACGAATTTGAAGAATTATGTAAGAAGTGTGGTATATCACGGCAGAATACTACACCATATTACCTCAAAAAAATGGAGTTGCAGAAAGAACGAACAAGACGTTGATGGAAAGGGCAAGAAGCATGCCTAGTGGTGCTGGGTTAGGAGAGGAATTCTAGGCAGAGGCGGTGGAGACATCATGTTACCTGGTCAATAGATCACCTTCATTAGCGTTGGAGGATAAGACTCCACGAGGTATGGATTGGTAAGAAACCCTCTCTTTCAGATCTGAGGGTATTTTGATGTGATACATATGTGCATGTTCCAAAGGAGAAATAAACCATGTTGGATAGTAAATCTAAAAAGTGCATCTTTATTGGGTATAAGGATGGTTTAAATGGTTATAAGCTTTGGAACCCAGTAACAAGGAAGGTTGTGTACAACTGAGATGTGGTGTTCAGAGAGGTGAAAGATGTTATTAAACATGAAGTCCAACCAAAGGAAGCTGACAAGATAGAGTTTGAGCTAAAGGAGGAAGGATCAGACTCTACAACAAAGGAGGAATCAAAAGATGAAGAGCCACAAACTCTAGGTGTGAGAAGATTAGTTTGAGAAAGAAGGCAGCCATAAAGGTATATTCCATCTGCTTTCTGCTCAAATTTTGCTTTATCTATTACTTATGATGATCCCAAAACTATGAAGGAAGCAGTAGATTCCTAGGATGGAAAACTCTGGAAAGAGGCCATGGTTGATGACATGGCATTTTTGTACAAAAATGAGGTTTAGGATCTGGTGGAGTTGTCAGCTGGAAGGAGACTCATTGGCAGAAAATGGGTGTTCAAGAAGAAGTCAAATGCAAAAGGAAATGTGGAGAAATACAAAGCTCGGTTGGTAGCAAAAGGTTATTCCCAAGTGTGGGGAATTGATTTTGGTGATATTTTTTCTCCTATTGCCAAGGTAACTTCTATTAGATTACTTTTATCTATTGCTGCTACTTTTGATTTTGAGGTAGAACAGATGGATGTGAAGACAACATTTCCTCACAGGGATCTGGAAGAGGAGATATACATGAAGAAACCTGAAAGCTTTGCAGTGAAGGGTAAGAAAGAACTGGTATGCAAGTTAAAGAAGTCTTTGTATGGGTTAAAACAGTCACCATGGATGTGGTATCAAAAATTTGGTACATTTATATGGGGACTTGGCTTCACCAGAAGAAAAGCATATCACCGTGTGTATTTTAAATTAATTGGTGACCGTGTTATTTATCTGATCTTGTATACAGATGATATGTTGCTGGTTGGAAATGACAAAGAAATTATCCAGGATTTGAGGACCCATTTGTCCTCCAAATTTGACATGAAAGATCTTGGTGCTGCGAACTATATTTTGGACCTGGAAATTAAAAGAGATCGAACAAAGAGGAAGATCTAGGTAAACCAGAGGAAGTATGTCGAGACAATATTGTAGAGGTTTAATATGCAGAATAGTAAATTGGTGAAGGTTCCTATTCCAGTAGGTGTAAAGTTATCTGCTGAATAGTGTCCCAAGACACAAGAAGAGAAAGAGGACATGTATTGTGTTCCATGCAAGTGCAGTTGGTAGCCTGATGTATGTGATGGTATGTACTAGACTAGACATTGCACATGCAATGGGAGTATTGAGCAGGTTTATGTCAAAACCAAGCAAGGAGCACTGGACAGTAGTGAAGTGGGTTTTCAAGTCTTTGTGTGGCATTAGTGATTAGGGTTTGTGGTACCAAGGAAGACCAGGATTGGACAGAGTGTTGGATATTCATGGCTTTGTTGACGCAGACTAGGCTGGAGATTTGGATCAGAGAAGATTTACAAGTGGGCAAGTAATTAACCTATTTGGAGGTGTAGTCAGTTGGATGAGCAAGAAAGAATCTGTAATGGTACTATCAACTACATAGGCAGAATACATGGCAGCCACTCACGCAAGCAAGGAAGCAGTTTGGTTGCAGAGATTGTGTTCAAGTACGGGGTTAGTACAAGGAGCTATAAGGATAGACTATGACAACCAAAGTGAAATTTTCTTGGCAAAGAACCCTGCACATATTTCAAAGGCAAAGCACATTGATGTTTAGTATCACTTTGTGAGGGATATGATAGAAGACAAAAAGGTGTTTTTGGTAAATGTGGACACTTTGAAGAATACTACAGATGCATTGACAAAATCTGTGAGCTCTAAGAAGTTCTCTTGCTGTAGAGAAACAATGGGCGTTGCAGGGTTGGATAAATGACTAAGCTCTCTTGTTGTCCCCTGTGGAAGGAAAACAACAAGTGGGAGAATGATGGGTTGTGTTATATTCTTTCCACCACTAGCCCACGTAGTTAACCGGGGGTTAGAAGGGGGCCAGAGCCCCCCTTCATTGCACTGATTGCATAGCAGGGGGAGTCACAGGGGGTTTGAGGGGTTCAGGTAACCCCACTCTATGGGGTTTGGGTAGCAACTCGGAAAATTTTGGTTTTGGACCCTATGTTAGGTTGGGCAGACCTAACTATGGTTATGTTCATGATTTTTTGCACATGGTTTTGGATGCAATGAGTTTTGGTCCATGGTTTTGGACGCGATTGTTTTTGGTCAATGGTTTTGGATGCGATGGTTTTCAGTCCATGGTATTGGATGCTTCAACATCTATAAATATGTACTGTAACATTGAAAATAATATAATGAAAAATCAAGCTGGTAGTCCCAGTTTTGCAATTCAGGGGAAATCTCTGTGTATATGTGTTATGCTCTCGCATTGTTTATTTTCTATGTTCTAGAATCGTATGAAGGTAATTTCTATATGGGGTTAAAACCTACAATCAATACTCGTGACAAGATCCTAACCGTTAGTTACCATTCATTGCAACTTTTGGTTTACTAGACCTATCTCGGTTAACAATTGCTCCCATTTTTTATCTACCGTTTTGGTCACCAATCCCTACGAAGTTTCTAAGTGACATTCCAAAATTTAAATGTAAATCAAGAGAAGAACCGTCAAACCATGTCATGAATTAGCATCTTTGGTGCGTGTCAAAGTTATTAAGCAATGATTCCATTCGATTAAGTCTTTCCCAATGAACTTGAACTAGTTCGGTAGCCAAGTGGTATGTTGTGTTACCCTGAGATTCTTTTAGCACTTTCAATGCCATAGCCACTGCCTTTTTCACACATTTTTAGCTACCCATTCGTTATGATAATGGTACCAAACTTTTAACTCCTTTATGAAAATCAACATCAACCTATATTTCAGTTCATATTCATGAATGGAGGTAGAGACGTCGTTTGGTTAAATGTTATATTGTAGACTAGATTTTGGCCGAATGGTTCATAAAATCACATTTACTAGTAATTACTGAAGATGTTTCCAAGGGTGGTGTTGTAACTGGAGAACAAGCTATCACTCATGCTCAATACTTAAATCACATTTATACTCAATCTAGCACTTTGTATGAGAAAATTCCATATTTGGCTCATCCAGGTCAAAGAAATTGAGCCTTTACAGGATCACACATAGCTGATGGTGTGATTGGTTATGTTATCCAACAATCTAAGCACAAAAATAGAATTCTATGAAAGCTCAAATTTCGGCTTTACCTGATTCACCCGAAGAATATCCTTCTCCTGAAATTACTTCTGAAATTAATGCCATAGATTCATCTATAGGAAAGAACATGAAATAAGGAGGTAAAAAGACAGGAAAATATATAATTAAAGAAAATATTTCCACTAAGGATAAATCAAACAAGAAATAACCCTCTGACGAAAGGAAGAAACCTTGTTATCCTTGTTTAATCTGTGATGAAGATCATTACAGCAAGGAATGCCCTCATTGTGCTGAAGATTATAAGTTCGTCAAGGGTTCACCCACTCTCATTGTTTTGAAGGATCCTTTTACTCCTTTAGATAGTAATATGGTATCCCATATATCATCTTCCTCTTCCACATCGGCGGGCATCATGATGATGTTTTCACTAGTTATGGTAGTTACGAGATCCAAAAACTATGGATCAAAAAATCCTATTGTAGATGGAGATGATTATAGTTTACCTGATCCAAACTCCACATCTTCTCCTCCTACTTCTGAACCTTTTCATATTGAGAAATCCAATCATGATATTATAATTGGACATCCTATTAATGGTGTTATTCAAAAGTCAGCATTTAATCCTCATGCTAGAGCTGCTTAGAATTACAACATTGTTGAAGATCTCGCTATGTCACCTTCAACAATGTTGTCTCTTGAAGGGCTTCAAACTTGTCTAGTACAAAGGAAATTACCATTATCATCTATAAGAGAAGTGTATTCTCACGACTCGAACCTGATTATTTTTTATTTAAAAAATCATGTACCATGACTCCCACATCAACTGGCAGTTCAATTGCTAGTTTTTTTCAAAGCTAGATGAGTTTTTCAAATATAAATTGACGAAGGAGCATTTACATGCATTATGTCTATTGCTTGTTGGAAAGCTTTAGGTTCTCCAAAAATCAATAAATCTCGTACGACTTTGAAAGCCTTTGATGAAAGAGGTTTTCCACCTTATGGAAATTTGAACGATCTACCAGTAGAATTAGAGGGTAAAATAGTTGCGATTGAAGTTTAGGTTGTTGATGCTCAACTTGATGATAACCTTTTCCTAGGCCAAAGTTGGGCTTGTGCCATTCCTGCGGTGGTCTCCTCGTTCTTTCGAATTATTATGTTTCCCCATAAAGGAAAAATTATAAAAGTAGACCAGCCTTCCTATTATACCTTAGACCCTAACTCTGTTACTAGCATTCCTTTTATTGTAAAATTGACTACTCCGTATGAAGATGTTGGTGTTGGTCCTCTTAAAAACTCATCACTTATGGGAAATTTCACGTTCCCTCCACCAAATGTTTCTCATAATGTTGCCTAGGTCAATATGATTACATTAAACACTTCTGATTCTTCTGATCCTTGGAAAGTTCCTTTAGAGTCAGAATTAACCTTATATGGAAATTAGATGCCTCTTAGCCCTTTTGAATTGGCTTATCAAGAAGTTTAGTCCTTTTCCAACACAACATCTGAAAATGATTGAGTGAATATGATCGTCAATGAATATTCTCATTTGCCTCATTTAGAACCAATATTGATACCTGATCCTTTTCATGGAAACCTTATAACTGGTGAATGGATTATGGAGGTAATGACGCTAGATGAAATTCCCTAGGATGATTACCATCATCTCTCATCTTTCCTACCTTGACTTGAAGAAACAGAGAATGATTTTTCATCTATATTTTCAACTAAGATTGTTAATGATTCTGAATGTTTGCTCTCTATCCTTTATTCTGAATCTGAAAAGAATTTAGAAAATATATCAGCCATAATGCCCATCAACATCTTGGTCAAACTAGGGATTACTAAAAATATTCATATAACTTCTTCTTGTTCTTTGGGAGAAATTTCAACAGATAAATTCTTATTTTAGGAATTCCATGACCTTTTTGTCTGTAGTTATGAAGAAATGCCAGGAATTGATGCTAGTATTGTAGTCCATGAAATCAATAGTTATCATGATTCCAAACATGTTAGGGAAATATTGTGTCTAACTCATCCGCAAAAAGTTGCTACTATAAAAATTGAGGCTGAAAAACAATTAAAAGCAAGTTTCATTTACCCTATTCCATTAAGTGATTGGATATCAAACATTGTACCAGTCAATAAGAACAAGCAACCGTTAGAGTATGTGTCGATTATAGGGATATTAACAAAGCTTGTCCAAAGGAAAATTACCCAACCTCGTATATCGATCAAATAATTGATGATTGTGCCGGAAATGTGATTTTCTCTTTATGGATGGATTCTCTAGTTATAATCAAATAAACATACTCCCTGCTGACTAGCATAAAACTGCATTCATTTGTCCATGGGGAACCTTTTTTTATTGCAAACTCCCATTTTGTTTGAAGAATGTTGGCACAACTTTTCAAAGAGAAATGTCTTATGCGTTTCATGATATCAAACATATTGTTCAACCCTACTTAGATGACCTACTCTCTCATTCGATGAAATGGAAAGATCATCCACACATTTGAGTAAATTTTGATTAGATGTAGGCATTACAATATTTGTTTGAATCTGCACAAATTTATTTTTTAAGTACAATCCGATCGACTTCTTGGTTTTATAGTTTCAAAAGAAGGAATTCATGTCGATATTTTGAAGGTAGAGGTAATTATGAACTTGCGGCTCCTTCTACACTTTGTTAACTCCAAAGTTTGCAGGGGAAATAATTTTTTTTTGCGTAGATTCACCCATATCTACGCCAAACTGACCCAGGGTTTTACCCAACTTCTGAAAAAAGGCATTCCTTTCATTTGGGATGAGTTTGCTGAAAAATATTTTGATGCATTAAAATACATATTGACCCATGCACCAATATTACATCCACTTGATTATCATCGTGATTACTTTCTATATTTAGCTAATTTAGATGCAACCATAGGCATGGTTTTAGTACAGGAAGATGAGTTTAAGCGAACATGTGATTTACTATCTAAGTTGAAATCTCATTAAAATTTGGATCATGTATGCACATGTGGATAAACTAACCTGGGAAGTTGTTCAAGTTGTTCAATGTTTTTGCCACTATATACTTTTTCCAAAAACTATTGTCATTTAGGATTACATCCAAACTATGTATATTCTTACCAAATAATTGGTAGGGGAAAAATACCAAAATGGATAGTTATGTTACAAGAATTTTATTTACAATTTGAAAGATCTAAATCAGAGAAATTGTTACTTTTCGTTGAGTTGTTATCTGACTTTCCATATAGTGATATTGAAACAGTGGTAGAGGATTCTCTTACCGATCAATCTCTCTTTCTAATCAATATGTCTGATTCCTAGTATAGAGATTTGATTATATATATTCAGACCCAAAATTTTAGGCCAGAATTATCTCAAACTCCTCATCGTTACATTCGCTACCAATCCAAGCAATACAATATTATTGGAGATAGTCCTTATCGTCATGGTGTTGATTGCATTTTTCGACGATGTTGAACTCTTCAAGAGGCTAAAAAAGTATTAAATGATTGCCATTCCAGAGCATGTGGCGGTCATATGTTTGGGTATGTCGTTGCCCAAAAGCTATTGCGTGTTGGTAATTTTTGGCCATCTATGTTTAAGGATTACATCATTGCAGTTCGAAAATGCCATAATTACCAAGTTTATGATCACAATATGCAAGCGCTCCCAGCTCCTCTTCACCCTATTATAGTTGTTGGTGATTTTGCGAAATGGGGTATATATTTCATTACATTTAACCCTCACTTGGGCAAGGGGCATGGGTATATTATTCTTGAAGTTGATTATTTTATGAAATAGGCTGAGGTGATGCCTTCATACAAGGACAATGATGAAACTGCAACAATTTTCATTTTCAATCATGTAATTTCTCAGTTTGTTGTACCATGGGACATAGTTACGGACAATGGTATCCATTTTCACAATTTTATGATGACATAAGTATCTGCACAACAACCTTTGCCAAGATAAATGTACACCTTATTATCCACAAGCAAATGGGCAAGTCAAAGTTGTCAATAAATATTTGACAAACATTATCAAACATATAGTTGGTATTCATAAAGAAAACTAGCATAAAATCATTTTCCTAGCCTTGTGCGCATACCATACTACTGAAAAAACATCCATAGGTTCAACTCCCTTCCAAATTGTCTATGGTTTGGAGGCATTTTTTCCATATTAATGTGAAATTCCATATTTAAAACTAGCAATCGAATTATTACCAGATAACTCTATAGAGGAAGATCGTTTTTACACTTAACACGTCTAGATGAAACTCATTGTGAAGCCACTTTGGGTAGTGAGGCTCATAAAAAATGAGTTAAGGCTCAATTTGATGAAATTGTGAACCCTTGTTTGTATGCAGAAGTTGGCCCAGAATTGGTCTATGATCAAGCTCATGATAAACTAGGTGCATGTAAATTTGAGCCCATGTGGCATGGCCCTTAAATTGTAAAAACATGTATTAGCTAAACGAGCCTATGAGCTGGTCTCTTATGATGGTGTTTCTTTAGGAAAGCCCAAAAATGGCCTTTACCTAAAGAAATATTATGCATAAATATTTCGCGAAGATTTGTACGTTATTTACATTTTATTTTTTTGTGCAATAGTTTTAGCATTTTCTACAATCCACTACTACTTCTCTCGATTATCTTGTTTTACAATTGATTTTCAGATGTTGACGTCTCCTCAAACTTACATTGACTTTGTTGATGGCGCTAACTATAGTACTTGGAATTTGTCTTCCACATCTTGTGTTTTTTATTCACCCAATGATGAGTTAGTTTCGATTCGTGGGATATTCCTTGGTCAAACAATGAATAAAATAGTAGAATATAGTGCGTTTATTGAAATATTATCTGAAACCATTTCATTTGGCATTTGATGTTTGATTGTTAGGTTAGATTCACAACTTGTAGTATTATATTTAAATAGTTTCTACATGGTAAGAAGACAATCAATGTTAAGAATGTTATTACAAGTTCGTATTTTGGAAAGGTAGTTTGATTATATTAAATATCAACACATTCCAAGAATTTTAAACACATTAAGTGACACATTATCCAACCATTTGTTAAATAGGCATTTGCAACATTTTCCCACATATTAAACAAAATAAGTTGAAATCAAAAGTAGTAGTTTTCCATTACATAAAGTTTGTAAACAGTATGTTTCAAAAAAAATATGTCATCCAAGGAGATAAGTGCACGTGGCCTTTATTATCCAAATACATCAATAAAAAAAAAGAAAATGTAGCACTAAAAGACTAAAAAGATAAGCTTGATGATGATAATGATAGCAGACTATGGCATGAGAAACTCGACGTAATAGTCATCTGAGTGGTTTTGGAACCCCAGTCACATGTCTCTGGTACTGGAGAGGCAGATCATTCATCCTAGTCTATGCAATGTCAATGAAAAACCTCTCCAGGTTATGCTCTAACTCTGTCAGTGACTCTACCAACTACCAGTTAGGTGCTGCAGCTACTATAGGGTGGTTATCGCATTTGTCAAAACGTCACAGTCCTATTGGTAGAACTGGGCCTACATCTGCATAAGAATTTCAAACAATTATCCTTGAAAGACAAAAAACACATAAAAATTTAAAGAATTTAAAAACATCAAAATGATAAACTGTCACCTAGGTCACCCCACTGTGTCCCTGCTGGAAGAGGGATATTTGGGTTACCTGTGTAATCCATCCCCACATATGGAAATTCTTGAATTGAAATGATTTGATGACATAACTATATAAATAAGTCAGGGACATATCATACCACTGGACCATTTTTCCCATGACGAGCCCTAAGAGAGACCAACCTAAGTGTATGGGGATCCTGAGGCCATACTTCATCCACTAGAACATGTTGTATCTGAGGAGTGGAATCCTCTCTAGAGAAAAAGAAATCAAAATGGCCTAATAGCGAAAGTTCTTCAATCTGCCATTTTTTTCTCTAGCCAATTGTCCTTTCATGTTGACAACCATTGCCCCGCACCAATTAAAAATCGTGGACTCCAAAATGCTCCATGACAGTCTGCATATGGGCCTTTGTGGCCAAGTGAAGGGCGACACTACCACAGAGTTTTATAACCGAGAAATAAATGGCCCAAAAATCCCAGTTCCCAATAGTCTTGATATCAATCTTGCCATATGTGAGTTGTGCATACCCATACAAACAATGAAGGTACCCAATAGTAGTGTCTCCACTATGCCCCTTCCTAAAGAAATAAATCTCAACTCCTCTACGAGAAAGCCTAGTCACAAAGTAGATTTCATCAACATTAATGGTGATGCGACGATCCCTGATCACAAAGCATTGGTCCTAGACATCCTATGTCAGCACCAACCAAGGCATAAATGCTTCTAAGCTTTCATCCCTGGAATGATCTAATATTTGTAGAGATTAGGGTTTCTTAAAGCCCACATAGTGGCAAGATGATCTAAAGCAACTAAATCTTGGGCTTCGTGTTATCTCTCCATTCCATGATTGAGTGATCAAATAGTCTTGTTATAACAATCAGAAGGAGTTAAAATAGTTATTAAAACCAATTGTAGATTTTTTGGGGCAGAATTTATTTGTTTCTTAAAAGCCCTCAGTGCTTGTGTGACTGTCTTTTCAGAAACCAAGCTTAGCTGCATGGATACTTGGGCGAGTTTTGTGTAGGAAGAAAAAAAATGTCAATGTGCACAAACCTGATGGAGAGTTCCCGCGAAGGGTCGAGGGCACATTTTTGAAAATTAAACTCTCCCAAAAATAGTCACATGAAAGCCTAAAACTAAAATATAAACAGATGAAAATGGAGATAATGATGAGATCTATTACATGGAGAAAATGGTTCATGATTTCGTCCACTAGTTTGCTCAGAATCAACTTTGGAAGTTCAGTGGTAAAAAAGCCTCTTTCTGCTCTCCAAATGAGTAAAACCAAATGGTGAAAATAGAATTACTTTTTCAGCTTTTATAAGTTTTTAAGGTGATTAAAATATTATTTTTATACCTAGGACCTTTTCAAAGTCAAAGTTTTCACTGTTTTTACCCAAATATTGAGAAGCTATGATAATTTATTTGATTTTAATGTGTAGAACATGTCACAGTGAGAAAAAGAATCATTTCCACTACCAACATATTTTTATCACTTTCCATGCTCTTAAAAAATTATGAAAAGCGAAACCATGGAGTCCTCTTTTAAACCATTTTTCTCACTCTTAAAACATGAAAAGATTGTCAAGCAATTGATTGTTCAAACTCATAAAGCTAAATGAACAACTATCCACTCAGTATAAGTTTACCCCTTTTACAGAATGAACTGCACTATTTATGAAAAAGGTATACATTGACTCATCATGGTCAGTAGAGTTCTCTCCTGCATTACTTTATCTTTTTTCAGGATCGAGGGACTAAATTTACGAAAAGGAACATGACAAAGTCTTCTTACTTTTTCCTTCTAACTCCCTAAAATTGAAAACATCGAGCTTTACTTTCTCCAGGCTCGTTAAAATTTTACGGTAAAAGAATTGAATGAGTTTCCTTTTTTTTTTCTTCTCAAACTCCTAAAACAAAATGACGTCGAGTTACTCCTTTACTAGACTCATAAAAATTAAATAGTGTAGGAATTGTTAATCATAACATGACCGAACCATTCCTTCTTAGAGTTCATTAAAAATAGCTCGACGTACTCCCTTAAAGGATGAGATTAAATTGAAAGCATAGTTTATGCTCCTTGTGATTGTAAAAAATAAAGTGGTACTTTCCAGTAATGGTGAGGGGAAATTGGGAAAATCTATTCATTTTATATTCATTATAAAGGTAGTATATCGCTCTTAAACATGAAACTCTGTCACATTTATGTCTAGGTTTGGAAATTCATTTGTCTTACAATTAATCGAACTTTAGTAAAATTCTTTAGCCAATTTAGGGTATTATCTTTGAGTCAAATGTTGCCAAGTCAATTGTCATGTCGTTATGTGTTCAAGTGAAGTTCAAACTCAGTTCATTTTCATTTTCAAATTTTAGCATTCAAATCATGTTGGCTATCCTTGAGTCAATCATTGTTAATTATTTTCCATAACTTGACATAACATTTCATGTCATAGGCTTTCTTGTGACGGGTCACTTCCTATCGACTTCAGCCCATTATCTAGGAATTTGTTCTAGAAATCTTTAGTACCTTGAGACATGCATGCCTTAATGGCATGTTTCGCACCTTTGATGACATGTTCTCATCATTGGACTTCGATTGAACGATTCTATGAGTGTTCAACTTCAGATCACTTACTCACACTTCGTAGATTGCATTGGGAGTATCTTGAGAGCCATTTTCATTATTGGTGGTTTCTCTCGCACTTGTTAATTGTTCACATCATTGACCGGTAATCAAGTGGTTTCTACCATGCTCGAATTTGAGACATTCACTCACATGGATATATTTGCACTATGGATCGAGAGGAGGAGATCAAGACCCTGGATCTAGTTTCATCAATCCATGTTGTGAGGAGTTTTACATTCATAATCATGTAGATCGATTCATAATGGACGGCTATGTCCATACTGTGTCTACTATCGATACGATCCTTGGGTTTTTTATATACTTGTTCATTGAGTTAGATTTAATCTAAGTATGGGAATGCCTACCTTAGTGATTATTATATATATTTGCATTGTAATCCTCGAATGTTTCTTGGAGGTTTATGACCATTGTCTCTAATATGATATTTTCCATGACAAAGTGGTTCAATATTCAAAACTTATTTTTCAAACTTCTCACTTTAGGGGGGAACATGTTACACATTATTTTGTCACCTTGATATGTGAGCGATATAAATGGATTTCTTGCCATCCATGAACATGTTCCATTGAACTCCCTTAGAGGTCAAAAATAAAAAATCCCTTGAAGAAGATGGGAATTTTGGGAAAATTGGCTTGTATACCTTATCAAGTATGACCTACGCACTTTTCCTAGAATGTTTTGCACATTCATAGTACTTATCCTTGAGAACAGCAAAAAAGTTGTGGTCTGTCTATTGCTATAGTCTGTGCAGATGAATCAAGGAGAAGTAAAAGTAAAAAGTGAGATCTATAAGAATTATTGGGAGAATATATCCCAACCGAAAACTCCTAGGTCATATCTATTCGAGATAAACCCCTCAAATGATGGACCTAATTCCCTTTCCTCAAGGAGCCCTAATCCCCCAATTAGGGGATCTCATCCTCCTCTTTTGGATCTAAAACATGTTCCTTTTCACCTATAAATTGACCAAAGGGTAGAGGGATTGAGGATGTTGAAAAAGATATACTTATGCTATTGAATTGAGATAGGAAGGCTTATCATCTAAGGAAAGGGTTGGAGGCATTTGGGAGGAACCTCATGACATCAACAAAAAGGTTGTAAGGCTGTTCTTATCCTTCAATTAATACAAATGAATCATTTTTCCATTGTATTGTCTTACTGAAATGTTGAATGGTTTAGAGTTCTTTAAATATTCATTAAGGCAATTTAAATTTCTAATCTTCTTGATCATTAATTAAGCTTGTTTTAATTGTTATGTTGCATATGACTTTGATCTTTGTTAGTTTTGTGGTTGCAGGGCTTTTCCAGCATTGAGAAGCTACATCAAGACGAGAGGGGATCTTCATCATGCATTTGAAAAATAGGTGAGAGGATTATTCACAGCCTTTTATACTCATAATTCAACAAAGTAAGATTAGGGAAAGAGCCATTCAATGCTCTATTTGTTTCTAGTTTCCATCAGGATCTAGGGAGATGATTTATGCACCTAACAGTTGTTATTCAATGACACTAATAAACCAACAAAACACATACTACCGATGGAGCTTTATAACGAAGCTCGATGCAACATTTAAATCATATCCATTTTCTAAAAACATATCCAACAAATCATGAACACCATATGACATATTGGAGCTTTATAACACAAATCGATGTGGTAGTTTCATACATATGCATATATATAGATATAACAAAAGAAGACATCAAAACGTATATCAAATAAAATCCACTCAAATAGAAAATAGAGAAGGATACATTGCTTACATTTGGCCAACCATCTTGCATGCATCTTTATTGGGCCCAAAATGCTTCCACTACACTTTAACATGCTTGATTGCTCGATTCCAAAGCATGAGCATCTTTCACTCAAAAATGCACTAAGGTTATGGCTAGAATTCTCCTTATCGTTCCACTTGAAATATATACCATTCAACAACATGATCAACATATTTCACATAATTCTTCAGAAATGACACATGGAAAACATCATGGACTTTCACTATTGTAGGCAATGTAAGTCAGTAGGCCACTAGTCCAATACTCTCAAGTATCTCGAAAGGCCTAGAATACTAAGGTGCCATCTTGGTACATGGCACAATCCTCAAGGATCTCTTCTTCGGCTTGATGTGCAATTACACATCCTACCTAACATGAAAAACCTTAAATTTCCTATGATGATATGCATAGTTATTCTTCCTGTCCTATGCTACCTTTAAATTCTTCTTGATAACCTACATTTTTTATTCCATCTCTGCCAATATGTCTAGTCCAATCAATACCCTGCTCACTAGAACACTCCAACTAAATGGAGTGTTACAACTTCACCCATAAAGTGCCTCAAACATACTAATCATAAAATACTTTATATACCCATTGTTATATGCAAACTCCACTAGTGGAAGATACTCTTCCCACTTTCACTACTGATGCATAACATACATTCTCAACATGTCCTCAAGAATCTTGTTGACCCTCTCTGTATGTCCATTTTCTTATGGATGATAATCTATAATGAAGGAATAGTTTGTACCTAAACCTAAAAATAACTATTTCCAAAACCTGGAAGTGAACTTAGCATCTCTATTTGACACAATGTTCCTAGGAATACCATGTAACCTCACTATCTCCCCAGTGAAAACTTATGCTACTTCACTAGCTGAATTTGTAGACTTTACTAGAACAAAGTGATCTACCTTATTCAACCTGATAACCACAACCATAATGGAGCCATGTTGTCTATATGTCCTTGGAAAATTTGTAATGAAGTCCATGGAAATGACCTCCCATTTCAACTCTAGATTTTGGATCACCTGCAATAAACCAATTGGATACATACAATATGCTTTTACCTCTTCACATTCCAAAATACTTGCCACAAAATCTTCCACTTGTTTCTTCAGGTTTGGCCAATGGTAGAACTTATTAACCCTGTCAATGTATTCTAATATCCCAAGTGACTTGAATATATATTGACATGAAATTCCTGCAAGATAAGCTTCTCGAGCTCATTTCCTTCCAACCCATAGAAACTATCCCTAAATCTAACCAAACCTTCTACCATGAGATGATAGTCCACATCTTATTCACTTGTACCTAATACTGTACAATGTGGTTAAATTGTTGGTACATGTCATCATGATGTTCTTCCTATAAGATTTGATCATGTAAATCTTTTATGCTGGGTTGTGTTATATTTTTTCCACGACTAGCCCCAGTAGCGAAGCTGGGGGGTTAAAGTGGGGGCAGTCAACCCTTCCATACGGGGTTTTGAGGGGGGTAGTAGCCCCCCTCTACGGTGTCCCGGGAAGCATCCTTGAAACTTTTGTTTTTGGACCCTATATTAGGTGGGTGTACCTACCTATGATTTGGTGCATGGATTTCACACATGGTTTTAGGCGTGTTGTTTTTTGGTCCATAGTGTTTTGTAGATTTGGTCAAGGGAACTATGGTTATGTTCTAATCCAGGGTCAATGAATTGGGGTTTATGGACGCTTCGGCATGTGTATATATGTAATGTAACATTGAAAGGAATATAATGAAAAATCAATCTCGTAGTCCCGGTTTTGGGATCCAGGGGAAAGTCTCTATTTATATTTGTTTTATGTGTTATACTCTTGCCATTGTTTAATTTTTGTTTTTAGAATTAATATGAAGGTAGTTTTTGTATGGGTTTAAAACCTACATTTGGTATCAGATCTGTTTTGGATTCAAGGGGATGCCTTTACTGTTGAGGGGTTTTGCTCGAGCCTGTGGTAGACCCTGTTCAATGGGAGATCAGCGGGATCAATTCTTGTGGTGAAAGAATATGATGAGCAGTGGAAAGATAGAGCTCGAGAAATTTAATGGTCAAAGTTTTGAGTTGTGGAATCTCAAGATAGAGAATATGTTGGTGGATAAAGATCAGTGGATCACTGTAGATCCGAGTACTAAACTAATGACAATGTCCGGTGAAGATTGGAAGAAGTTGGATCAGATGGAAAAAAGCACAACGTGATTGTGTGTCTTAGATTTAGTACTGTTGAATGTATCATGGGAAGATACAATGAAGGCTTTGTGGGACAAGTTAGGGACTTTGTACCAATCTAAGTCTTTGGTGATTATATCAAAGATGGATATTACTTGGTGAGAATGCATATCAACAAATTTAATACTGTCCTAAGCTAGCTATTATCCGTTGATACTAAAATTTTATATGAAGATAAGTGCATCAGTTTGTTGTGTTCTCTACCAGATTCGTTGGATAGTCTGGTTTTTGCCACAAGTAGCAATGAAATTGGCTTGAAGTTTGATGAAATAGTCTCATCCTTGTTATGGATGAGATAATAAGGAAAAATATGGAGAGCTAGAATGGTGATACCTTGTCTATATGAGGATGGTCCGAGAACATAAACAAAAATAAGTCCTCGAGTAGGAGATCTAAATCTAGAGGAAGATCTAAATCTCTAGGAAAACTGTAAAAGTGTACAGGAAATGTGGAAAGGAAGGGTAGTACAAAAGGGACTCTAAATCTAAAGCTTTCGAGAAAGGACAGGGATCTAATGATGCTCCTTATGTAGAGATGAAAACCACCTTAGAGGAAGGTGCAGATGTGTACTTGGATTCTTCTTCAAGTGCACATGTAGATCATGAGGAATGGTTGATTGACTTGGGTGCATCCCTTCACTTCACTCCCCATAGAGAGTGGTTCAGTGAGTATGAGAAATATGATGGTGGTGATTTCTTCTTAGGGGATGATAGGAAGGCTAGAATCATTGGTCGCAAAAAATTCAAGTTGAAGTTGCAAGGTAGAAGGATTAGAACACTTCCGGGTGTTATGCATATTCCTACATTAGCCAGAAATCTAATTTTTGTAAGGAAGCTGGATGATGCAGGTGTAAAAACAATGTTCAAGAAAGATACATGCAAGATGGTTCAGGGAGCACTAGTATTGATGCAGGGAGTTTAGATTGGAACTCTGTACAAGATGAAAGGTAATACTATTATTGGTGGGTGCAATAATTCTATGGTTCTTGAATGTGGAGCAGAAAATCTAATGGTATCTGGAGAAAAGACCATGTTATGCAATCAAAGGCTTGGACATATTGGAGAGAAGGGCCTTCAAATACTTCATGGTAAATATATGGTAGAAGGTATGTATAATATTTCTCTCGATTTTGATTTCTGTAAAAATTGTGTATATGGGAAGAAGAATCAAGCGAGTTTCCCCTTTGGTGGTAAAAGGGCGAAACATATATTAGAGCTTGTGCACAGTGATATGTTTGGACCTATGTTGGTTCCATCACTGGGTAAGTTTGTGTACTATGTATCATTTATAGATGACTTCTCAAGGAATACATGGATATATTTTCTCAAGAATAAATCTGAAGTCTTTGATAGGTTTAAAGAATTTAAGGCTTTGCTGGAAAACTAGAAAGAGACAAAGATAAAGGTGCTGAGGATGGATAACGATGGAGAGTTTTGCAAGAATGAATTTGAAGAGTTCTGTAAGAAGTGTGGTATACATGGCAGAAGACTACTCGATACACACCCGAGAAAAATGGAGTTGCAGAAAGAATGAATAAGACATTGATGGAAAGGGCAAGAAACATGCTCATTGGTGCTGGCTTAGGACAAGAATTCTGGGTAGAGGTGGTGGAGACTACATGTTACCTGGTCAACATGTCACCTTCATCAGCGTTGAAGGATAAGACTCCATAAGAGGTATGGACTGGTAAGAAGCCTTCACTTGCACATATGAGAGTATTTCGATGTGATTCATATGTACATGTTCCAAAGGAGAAAAGAACAATGTTGGATAGTAAATTTGAAAAGTGCATATCTATTGGGTATAAGGATGGTTTAAAAGGTTATAAGCTTTGGAACCCAGTAACAAGGAAGGTTGTGTACAACCGAGATGTGGTGTTTAGAGAGGTGAAATATGTTATTAAACATGAAGTCCTACCAAGGGAACCTGAGAAGATAGAGTTTGAGCTAAATGAGGAAGAATCATACTCTATAGCAGAAGAGGAATCAGAAGATGAAGAGCCACAAAATCCAGTTGTGAGAAGATCAGTTCAAGAAAGAAGGAAGCCAAAAAGATATAGTCCATTTTATTTATGTACAAATTTTACTTTATCTATTACTGATGATGATCCCAGAACTATGAAGGGCAGTAGATTAAGAGGATGGAAAACTCTAGAAAGAGGCCATGGTTGATGAAATGGAATCTTTGCACAAACATGAGGCTTGGGATCTGGTGGAGTTGTTAGTTGGAAGGAAACCGATTGGCAGAAAATGGGTGTTCAAGAAGAAGATGAATGCAGAAGGAAATATAGAGAAATAAAATCTTGGTTGGTAGCAAAAGGTCATTCATAGGTGTCAAGAATTGATTTTGGTGATATTTGTTCTCATGTTGCCAAGGTAGCTTCTATTAGATTACTTTTATATGTTGCTGCTGCTTTTGATTTTGAGGTAGAACAGATGGATGTGAAGACAAAATTTCTTCCTAGGGATCTAGAACAAGAGATCTACATGAAGCAAACTGAAGGCTTTATGGTGAAGGGTAAGAAAGAACTGGTATACAAGTTAAAAAATTCTTTGAATGGGTTGAAACAGTCACCAAGGATGTCGTATAAGAAATTTGATACGTTTATATGGGGAATTGGCTTCACAAGAAGAAAAGAAGATCACTACGTATATTTTAAATTAATTGGTGACATTGCTATTTATCTAGTCTTGTATGTGGATGATATGTTGCTGGTTGGAAATGACAAAGAAATTATCCAGGATTTTAAGACCTAGTTGTCCTCCAAATTTGACATTAAATATGTTGGTGTTGTAAACTATGTTTTGGGCATGGTAATTAAACAAGATCGAGCAAAGAGGAAGCTCTAGTTAAACCAAAGGAAGTATGTCGAACCAATACTGTAGAGGTTTAATATGTAAGATAGTAAACTGGTGAAGGTTCCTATTCTTGTAGGTTTAAAGTTATCTGTTGAACAGTGTCCCAAGACACAAGAAGAGGAAGAGGACATGTCCCGTGTTCGATATGAAAGTGTAGTAAGTAGTTTGATCTATGCAATGGTCTATACTAGATTAGGCATTACACATGTAGTGGGAGTATTTACCTGGTTTATGTCAAAACTAGGGAAGGAGCATTGGACAATAGTGAAGCGGGTTTTCAGGTATTTGCGTGGCACTAGTGATTATGGTTTCTTCCACCAAGGAAGACCAGGATTGGAGATATTTTTGGACATCTGTGGCTTTCTTGATGTAGACTAGGCTGGAGTTTTGGATCAGAGAAGATCTACAATTGGGTATGTGTTTAACCTATTTGGAGGTGCAGTCAGTTGGATGACTAAGAGACAATCTATAGTGGCAATGTTAACTATAGAGGCAGAATACATGGCAACCACTCATGCAAGAAATGAAGCAGTTTGGTTTTAGAGATTGTGTTCAAGTATGTGGTTAGTACAATGAGATGTAAGGATAGACTATAACAACCAAAGTGAAATTTTCTTGGCAAAGGGCCCTACTTATGATTCAAAGACAAAGGACATTTATGTTCAGCATCAATTTGTGAGGGATATGGTAGAAGCCCAAAATGTGTTGCTAGTAAAGGTGGACACTTCGAAGAATACTGCAGATGCATTGACAAAGGTTGTGAGCAGTGAGAAGTTCTCTTAGTGTGGATAAACAATGGCCATTACATGGTTGGATCAATGAATAAGCCATCCTATGGCCTCTTTTGGAAAGAAAACAACAAATGGGAGAATGTTTGGTTGTGCTATATTCTTTCCATGGTTAGAGGGGGGCAGAGAGTCCCTCCTTCGTTGCGCCAGGTGTAGCGGGGGGGGGGTCAGTCACAAGGTGGGTGGCATCCCGTCCTCTCAGGGGGTTTGAGGGAGGTGGTAGCCCCCCTCCACGGGGTTGAGGGTAGTGCCCTGGAAATTTTTCTTTGACCCTATATTAGGCAGGAAGGCCTACGTATCATTTTGTGCATAGATTTCACACATGGTTTTTGGCGCAATGGTTTTCAATCGATGGTATTTTGTAGATCTGGCCAAGGGAACTATGGTTATGTTCTAATTCATGGTTAATGGATTGGGGTTTATGGATGCTTCGAGATTTATATGTATATATTGTAATATTGAAAGGAATATAATGAAAAATCAATCTGGTAGTCCCAGTTTTGGGATCCAGGGGAAACTCTCTGTGTTTTTTTTGTGTGTTATGCTCTCACCATTGTTTATTTTCTGTTCTTAGAATTCATATGCAGGTAATTTTTATACAGGGTTAAAACCTAGATTTTCCATATAAACTCATAGACTCTATGTGATTTACCGGTATTCTACTACTAAGAGATTCTGTAAACTTGTTCTCTTTACACTTAATGTACCTGTTCTCGAAGTTAAACTCACTGAGTGTATCCAACCATCTATCTTTTCTGGAATTCATATTAGGTTGGTCAAATAGGTATCTCAATCAACTATGATCAATCATCAAGATGAACCTCCTATAAATAATATAGTGTCTCCCCATCTTCAATGCATGAATGATAGTTGCGAACGCAAGATCATGCATCATGTACTTCTGCATGTGCTCATTTAATTTCCTTAACTCATAGAATACCACATCTCCTTGCTACATTAGGACTCCACAAAGTCTTTTCTTACAATCATGTATACATAAAACAAAATCTTTGTACGAATCTGCAATCTTTAGAAGTAGAGAATTTGTAAGCAACTACTTCAACTACTCAAAATTAGCTGCACATTATTCTATCCATTCGGTTTCTTACCTTTTTGCTTCAAACATGTAATAGGATAGGAAATTTGTAAGAAGTTTTTGATGGACCTCTTGTAGTAATATGTTGGCCCCATGAATGATTTTACCTCATCCACATTCCTAGGGTTTCCATTCCATGATAGCTATGATCTTTTTTTTGGGTCCACTATTATGCCTTCCTTAGAAAAACATGTCGCAAGTAATGTACTTTTGCCTGAAATAAGTTGTATTTACAAAGCTTGGCATACAACTAATTCTCTCTAAGCAATCTAAATATTGTTGCTAAGTGTTTGGCATTCTCTTCCTCATTCTTATAATATATCAATATGTCATCAATAAATACCATCATAAGCTTGGCCAGGTAAGGTAGAAACACACTATTTGTCAGACACATGAAACTAGCTATAGCATTAGTAAAACCAAAGGGAACCACAACATACTCATAATGCCCATACCTATTCCGAAAAGAAGTATTGTAGATGTCCTCTTCTTTCACGTGTACCTAATGATATCCTAATCTCAAGTCGATCTTAAAAAATATTGTTGCTCCCTTCAACTGGTCAAACAAGTCACCAATCCGTGACAAAGGGTACAAGTCCTTAATCATCATCTTGTTCAACTACCTGTAATTAGTACACAACCTAAGATTACCATCATTCTTCTTCACAAACAACACTTGTGCACCCCAAGATGACACACTTGGCCTAATGTTTCTCTTATCAAGAATTTCCTTCAACTACAACTTCAATTCCACTAACTCTAGAATATTGTTCCTATATGGTGCCTTTGATGCTGGTGCTATCCCTGACATCATCTCAATAGAAAATTTCACTTCCCTAGGAAGTGGTAAATCTGAAATATCTGCAGGAAAAACATCCTGTATCTATTATAAAATTGGATACTTCTTCAATACCTTAACATCCTCGACATCCTTACCTTTTTCAATGTAAATGTGAACCGTAAAAAATACACATCCTTTCCTATGACTATGCTTTTCCTACATAGTTGTAACCATTCTAACTCTTGTCACCTTCATCTTACCCTACACGATTCTTTATTCTCCACTATCAACCATGCACTCCATAACCTTTTCGTAAAAAGCTACCTTGGTCCTATGAAGATACAAGTAATCCATGGCCAATAGAATATTGTACGATCCCAACATAATAAAATATAGATGCATTGATGTAGACATACCATTCAACTCAAATGCACAAGCTCTTACTCAATGATGAACTCTTTTCTTAGTACTTGTGGAAAATTGCACTAACCTAGATTCTGCATAGGCAAAACTTGATAAAAAATCTTACCTTCTATTTTGATAATAGATGCCTAATTATCATCCTACCTATGTTGGACAGTTGGAATCTTTTGGATGGCTAGTGGTTGCAAGTGCGTTGGCTTTAATGTCAACAATCATGTGGGGAGACGTGTTGGGAAGTTTGATGTCAACCAAACTAGCATGGAGGTTTGTGCCAACAGATAATTATCTTTGATGTCCATTAGGCTAGCTATGATGGTAGCATATGTGAGAAGACATAAAATTATGACTATGGTGGTCTGGAGCCCAAGATTCTAGACATAAGAGAAGGGCCATGTTGCAAAGAACATAACTTTTGCCTCATTTCTAAGGAAGAAAATGTGATCAAAGCCTATATTGGACCTTCTCCAATGGAAAGTGCTTTGAAAGAACTCTCCAATAGTATGTGAAAGTCCATGAATGACCATAAGGATTAAAATTAATTGAATTTCAAAGTTATTCCTAAGCAGGTTGAAATATCAGAGTAGGTTAGCATATCAAGAGCTTGGGAGGTTAGAATTTCAGAGGGTTAGAGTTTCAGGAGCCAATTCTTAGAACTTGATATCAGAGGGGCTACAATATCAGACCTCAATGACTTACTTCATTGGAATTTTACTTAAAAGGAACAAGAAAGGAACAACCCCAAATTTTAGATCCCGATATCATAAAGACAAAGCATGCAACATATAAGCGGTTGGATCCTAGGAACCTCAGAAGGCTTAATATCAGAGAATGCCATATTAGAACCTCAGAGCAATAGAATATCAAGGAGAAAGAATAACCTTGGAGGTTCAAAAGTTTTTATTTTTAGAACCTCATAAGTTATTATGAATGAAATTCTTTCAAAGTGTTGATGGATGCAGAGAAGATGAAATAGAGAGAATTTGTTGAAAAACAAAGGAGTGAGGGATCCCTTTCTCTCCTCCAATAGGACACATGGTAGCAGGTGACTACCCTTGAGAAGCTAACTAGGTAGATGATTTCAGTATGATATGATAGTAGGGAGGGAATGTGGTAGGTAGATTTAGAATTTTGGGTGGCCCAATGGGGAAAATCGGTGTGACACATGTCACCACTAAGGAGGCGCTAGATGGAGTTAATGACATCACCATGTCATCATTTCACAGGTCAGAATTTTGGAGGATGGAGTTTTCATAACTCTTGACTATTTTTTTTATGGCAAAGTTCTAATCCAATTTTTGGAGCTCCGGTCAGATTAGGACATGGTTGTGGGACACCCTAAGAAACAAGGACATATAAAGAAGACTCAACACCTAAGTGCTATGAGTATTTCAGACACCAGAATTTAGGAGCTCCTTTGAAATTGAATTATAAAGGAATTCTTTATATAGGGAGCTCCAATATGGTGGTTGTTAGTTGAGGAGACTAAAGAAACCAAGGTTCGAGAGGAATCAACAAAGGAAGATAGGCCCTCAACAAGATCTAAAGGCCTTAGCACCTAGGTGTTAAGTCGCTTGTTACAACTCTCGGTTCCATGGTGTAAAATAGGAAGGAGATGAGAAAAATGGGCTAAAGGTAGAAACAAAAGCTCGTGACTTTGGAAGGTCATTATAATGAAAGGTGTGATATGTAGGAGCTTCGATATTTCAATACATAGGAGAATGAAGCCAATGTTCATAGGAAATAGTCACATGGAGAAATGTGGTAAAAGGATTAGAAAGGAGCTAAATGCCAATCGAGATTTCGCAATTTCGTAAGATATTTTTAATAAGAACTTACGAAATGAAAAAGCTTTGATATTTATTTATAGAGGCATATGAAGGTTTAAGTCACAACACATAGTCCTATGGAGTGTAAAGAAAAAAGGGGTTAAGAAAGAAGGATTTGAAGAAATTGGGATAGTGTGATTTCATAACATCAAAATAATAAGAATTACAAAATTTTTGGGCTTGGAAAATAATTATGGAGTAAAAGTTCTAAAATGGCTGCAAAAATGTGTATGGTAGATGGATGAGTCAGCAATAAGGACCATGATGGCTTAGGAGAGTTATTCATGGGAGTAATAATGGTTTTCATGGTACATTGGGTCAAGCGAGTCAGGACCGCGATTCACAAGGAAGAGCGATGGGCCTGTCTTGAATTAAAAAAAAATCCATCTGTGATCTTCTCATACACGCCTTAGTGAAGTAAATGAAGTGCATAGACATCATCCTGAACTACAGTCTAGATATGTGAACAATGAACAAGCATGGAGGGCCTCATTGGAGTGCGTAGGTGGACTAAGGATTTAATTCTCAATATGGATATCACTTAGGTTCCCATTCCTCATGTTTAATGCTGTGGAAGAGGCCAAGTCAAACACAACAATAGAATGGGGATGCATGCATGTGCACACTCTGTCAGAGTGAATGGAAAAATGATGGAGGACAACAGAGACAATATCGACCAATGTGTAGTAGAGGAACAAAATAGAGGAGCATAGTTAAGAAAAATGGGGGAAAGAAACATCATTGTGTGAGATTTGTGAGGACATCTCTATGTGAGTGTATGCATTGTTGTGTGAGGCCAAGTGAGGCTGTTCTACAAAGAAATGTTAGAGAGTGCCTATGTCGAGAAGAGTGACTGCAAGAGAGATTGTTGTTGTGTGAGAAAGGCCAAATTTCCCTATGCACAAGGAGAATGTTGAGAGAGCCTATGCTACGGTGTGAGAGGTTGAGAGACCCTGAGGAATAGAAGGATGAGAGTTGAGTGTATACTAATGAAGAGAAGAGAACAAAGTGTTGGTTGGGCTATGGTAAGTGACTATTGTTGAGCAGATCATTGGGCTACTATAGAGTGAGCAAAGTGAGCAGAGAACAAAGTTGTTATCAGGCACAATGGCTACCATGGATAGAGAACATTAGTTCCTATTTAAGGGTGGATTGTAGCCTGCATATAGAAAGTTTGCACTCTTGTCTCTAGTGGGTGATTGAGAACACTTGGGGGTTGGTGCCTCCTAAAAGTTGGTTCTCGCAAAAATCCAAGGAGATGCATGTTGGTGCTTGCAACAAATCCATGAATTTGGTGGTTGACATGGTGCTTCTGGTAAGGTGAATGTGTTTGTACAAAAGGAGGGAGTTGGTGCTTCGTGCTAATGGGTGCTAGAAAACAATCAAAGTGATTTGGTGCTTTCTATGAGTGATAGATTATAAGAAAAATTCATGTAATAGAGTAGGTGGTCTTATTTTACATCAATAACAATAACAATCTTTGGTGGTTTTTCTCCAGAAGGGTTTCCACGTAAAACCTTTTTGTCTCATGTTTATGTTTCTCATGGTGTGTGCTTGTATGTTGATTTCATATTTCTACCACTTCATATGTTGTTGATGGTTATGTGGATGGTTTCCAAGTTTGAATAAGAAATATTAATTGGCATAAAAAACCAAATTAGCCTTAAGATGGATTCACTCCCCCTCTCTTAGTATTAACATTGTTTCCAACAACCGATTATCTAATGTTTCATAAATACGATAATGCTATATCCAACATCCCCATTTTCTATGCCTCCTGAGCCGTGTAAATCTGCAGTATGCCACCATGATGCTAAGGAAAATCTCTCCTACAATGATCCTTGCAAGAAGTCCAACACTATGAAGGGTTTCTACCATCAACATTGTTCTTCTCCTCGGACTGAAATCCTTGTCCTCTTTTAGTTGTATTGAACTTCTTGTGAAAGGTTGCATTCTCTTTGTTACCTATATCTTGTTGTCTTCCTCGCTTCTTATCCCACTTTCCCATAGTATTTTCATTAACTTTCTAATATTGCTTATACTCAGTATTATGCTTCGAATACTCATAACAATGTTTCAAATTTCTAATGGCTTCCTCCAACGATCTAGGCTCGTCAAACTTTATCTTGTTCCTAAATGGTGCCAACAACCCATTGATGAATCTTTGAATCTTGGCATTCTCCTATTTAAGGTAAGGTGCATATCTCAACAACTCAAAGAGTATGCTAGAATACTCCTCATCCGTTATAGATCCCATCTTTAACTCAAAGAATTTTTTTGATTTACCATCATACTATCCCTCATATAGATACTTCTTCGTAAAAAAGTATCTCAAACTCACTTCATGTCACATTCTCTTCTTAA